>JANRGW010006506.1:0-88016 GCA_024733675.1 Psilopsiagon aymara
TCAGGTGTCCTGTCTCTGCTTCCTCCCGGCTCCCCCTCCTCCCTGGCAGAGCATGAGGCTCCAAAAGTCCTTGGCCACACCAAACATCACTAAGCCATAACTAAAAACATCGGTGTTATCAGTGCTGTTCTCAGGCCACACGTCAAAAACACAGCGCTGCACCAGCTACCAAGAAGGAGAAAAATGACTGCTACTGCTGAACCCATGACAATGCTGCTCTGAAATAATTGCTTGCTTCCATGAACACAAGTCTCTTCAAAGATCAGCTGCTATGCTAGAAAACTGGAATGCTGGAATAGACTTCTGCATGTACTACATGTCTTACTGTGGACACAAATCCAAAATGAAATAGTGAATGCAGTGATCAGACCATCCACTGTGCTCAAGGGCCAGTTGTGCAGAAAAGCAGAAGGATGTCCTCTTTAATTAATAATCCTTGAGCTCAGCTCTGCAAACATCACTGCTGTGATGCAGCTAGAGCCTTGCTGCTCCTTCTTACTGCATTACAGAAGAAGCCGGCTTTAGACACAAGAAGATCAGACAGCTGGATAGGAAAGCACTGCAGTCAGTGACCCTGCACTCATGGGGAGTAAAGTGGAATCATTGCCTCCCCATACACGCAGCCCAGCAAAGGTAGAAGATGGAGGAGTGATGATGGGGCAATGCCAGCTGGCGCCTTTCTTCAGTTCCCGGAGCTGATCACCTCACTCTGAGACAGGCTCTTCCCTCAGCCTGTCCCATCTTCCCCACCACTTGTTTTTGCTGCTGAAAGATCTTGAATCAGTTCTAATAGCCTCATGCTCTCAATGCTTTCCCCTACAGCACTGAAATGTAATGGCAGGGAAAGAAGACAAGCAGCTTGGCACGAACAGCAGGCAGGACATTGCTCTCAAACTCCACCACTTTCCAGAGCTCCTACTAACATGACTGAGATCACACCTAGATCTCTGGGAAATGGGATTAAATTTGTGCTTACAGTTGAATGTGAAACTGTTAGACAAGGGCTTAACAGTTCTCAGTTCAAGAAAGTCTTTCCTGGTTTTGTGATTGGGATATGAGGAGCAAGCACAGCTAGTGTGTTTTGGCTGTAAATCATGGTAGGAAAAGTATAAACAAAACTGGGGAATGAAGCTTGTGTGTCTTGGGTTAGATGGGATGGTTCAGGCTGCTGAATTCCTGATGGCTTTTTCAAGATTGAATTTATCCCTGGTTGTTACTCTGTGTGCTTAGCAATGAAAAAAGTAGCACAAAAGAGATGAAAATACAGACATTATGAAGCCAAACTCAGCCCCCTAAAATCAAAGGCGCTAAAGGCATCAGTAAATGCCGAACTGGAAAGTCATACAGATGGGCAAATTCCATCAGCAGAATGACAGCTAAAAATAACCTCACACAGAAATGTGCACGGAAGTTCACTTTTCACACACCGAGCAAATAAAATCTGATAGGTTTTTGCATTCTCAGTAATACCCCGTTACATTATGTGGGAGCCTGAAAGATGATGATGATTTAAATAGAAAGATCCTCCCCTGTTTGTCAAGTTGTCATTTTTCCATCTGCAAATAATGAAACATAAACTACTCTGAAAGGGAGAGAGATGGAAGGGAATGTGTTCCATGGATCTGTGGAGAACCACATAGAAACATATACAGAAAAAGAAGCTGCAGCACAGAGCACTTCCTGACCTCCTCTTGGCTACAAGTCTAAAAGAAGTCTCCAAGGCAAGAAGCATGAAAGAGCTTAAACAAGAAACCCTTCAGAAGTACAGCTCTTTGCTGCATGAATACCACAACACAGGGAAAATCTGCTGTGTAGGAGTACAGTCCTCCCACTTGAAAAGAGCTAGTAATGCCATCATGTCACGGAAAGATTTTCTTCATGGCTTTTGTGCATTGAAGGCATTAGCAAAGTGGGAAAAGTGTGAGCTGACAATTGTGTGAAAAGAAGGTTTTCTTAATTATATTGTAAAGCATGTCTCATTTAAACATGCAGCAGAATTAATGTTATATGTCTTCCCATATAAATGGATGCAAAATCAGTGCAGGTTAATCTAGCAGATACTGTGCTCCAGAGCTCTTTACAAATGTTAAGGAGATAACCTTCCTCAACAACACATAAATATCACTACCTCCCTGACTTCCTCCTGTAGTATTTGCTGCAGTACTCACAGTTACTCACTATACAAGTCAGTACATATACAAGTAATACAAGTCAATCCATGCCTCAGCATTTGGCCTAACGCTTTGTCTGTCCTGTCTGTTTCTCATTTCCCACTTCCAAATCCCCAGTTCAGGATGTTGTTGACCCTTTCCTACTCAGCCATGTCTGGATGTCTGCTCACATTCCTTGTGCCATGTGGCTTCGACGTTACATCTATCCTGTGCTTGTGAAGCTGAGATTTGAGCTCAGATCAGTGTCTTGCTGTGTTACCACCCAACTGAGTTTCTGCACCTGGAGATCACAGCTGGCTCACAGTTGTGCCAGACTGCAAGTCAACAGTCAGGCAATATGCAGCATCAAGGCATTCAGTCTGGAGGAGAGACTCAAACTGTGAACCCTCATGACAACAGAAAGACATAGCACAAGTGTCAGAGCTGACAATTGAAACCAGGGCTCTCTGTTTTTATCTTATACCTTACACAGAAGTCCATTTAAGTGACCAAATCAAAGTCTTTAGCCCCAGCAATGCAAGATCTGCTGGCATTTGAACCAGCACTGTGGCCCGAAGACTACACCAGGATGATGGCAGCTTTGCTGTTAATGCCAAGTTTCCTGGGTATGCTGGATATGAACATGCTTATTCATGCTATTTCCTCTTGTTATGCGTTGGTGAATAGCAGCCTTCATCTCTATGCATGTCATTTTTCTCATTTCAACTGGTGTATCAGTCACCCTGCTGAGCCTGACTAACACTGTAAGGACCAAAAAATATTCTATACAAATTGGTGACACAAATGACTTGTAGAGTACAAAATTGCTACATGAAATGAATACCAGAGATACATTTCCCTCTCTGTCCTGCTCATGGAAATCAGAATTAAAGGCCAAACTTGCTTTCTTTCCCAGCCCTTTGAAAACTCTAAATAGCATTATTCTCCTTCTGCCCACTGATCCTTCAAATGGCATTTTCTTCCACTGGCATGTTTCTTAATTCAGGAAGCATTTTTCTTTTCTTTTCTTTCATTTACTTTGGAAGTCCTCTGTAACACACATAGAGCATGGGCTCTGGTTCTTGTGCTATGTTTGTACAAGGTCTAATGTGCATGTGCAAGCATACACATGCACATCCAAACAGACGGTGCTAACATGCACTGGTGCAGCTCAGCACTTCACCTTGCTTTGGGCTATGCTTTAATAGAAAAAGCATCAGGGCCTTGAAGCGTAGCAGTAACAAGCTGTTCCAAACATGCTTTGTGTTTTGTTTTCAGAGGAGGTGTGGTGGGGGCACAAAGGATACTTAATCATAAAAATGCTGAATATCTAAGCCGTTTCCCCCTTCCACTACTCCATTTAAATCAGCAATGCAGTTGGAATGAAATACAACTCGGCTTTCAAACATTTTCATACTTAATTCAATTTACTTCTAGATTGATAGCTAAACTCAAAACAGATTTTACCCCTTTTCTCCTGGATGGGGAAATGGAGATGACCAAGTTCCCTTTGAACTTGGTTTAGAATGTTTCTGGTTTTTTTCCCTGTTAACTAAAAACAAACAAACAAAAGAAAGCAATTATTAGAGGGGTCCATAATCTATTCCCAGTTGAAGATTGCAATGAAATGGGGTGAAGACCTGAGTCACTCTCCAAGCCTAAAGGACAGGTGTTTCCAGTAGCAGACACATGGGTTGGTTATCTCACAAAAAGAACAAGATCTTGAATTGGCCTTTTTAGAAGCTAGCTTTCCCTACAAATGTTAACGCGTCTCTGTGGAGCGCTTTGGGTGGTAGGAACTGTGATTTTTGGGGTAGATGGCTCCAACCACCACCTACATATGTGAGCAGAAGAAGCTGTTGGTGTAGCTCACAGGAGGTCAGACTGAAAGGTGAAACTACTCAGCCATCATGTGTGTTATACCAGTTGACTTCTGGGAGGAATGACACCAAAGTAATAACTCAATCATTTATTTTTGGAAAGACACGAGTAATGGAGAATGGAGATTGATAACAAAATCACAATTCCCATTGATGTAAATGAAGCTAGACATTTGTAACACTCTAAACAGGGAACACTGAGACTTTTTTTAGAGTGATCCATCTGCAGAACGGAAGAATTAAAAGCTTGTGGATACGGGGCACATGGTTCACTTGAGGAAAAGCACTACCTCAGCCCAGCCCCAACTGAACCCATGCTGCCAATAGCTCTGATCTTAAGCAGAGATCTTTGATCTCCACAGATGTCAATCTTGCTTCTTTCATAAACATACATTGCATTTTAATACTCCCTTTTATTGTTTTAAGTCTGGTTTTGGTGTCTATCCCAGAGTTCAGATGTTTCTCCAAAGTTTAGAGGACTTCATTCCAACATCTATTTTTTTTCTGAAAGTACACTGGAAATTTCGCAAGAAAATCTTTTCATTCTCAAATCTCCACATCATTCAGGTTTCATCCAAACCTGATTTGGATGAACCTCCAAGCCTCCAAAGAAAAATTTGTTCAGAGACAAATTCTGCAGCTTGATCACATTTTTGCTTCACGTGTTCACTCAAGCCCAAAAAGTAATAGAGGAAAATGATGAGATGATGACCTCCAGAGGTCTCTTCCAGCCTCAACCATTCTGTCATTCTGTGAAAACTGACTAAAAATCAAGTTAACTGGGTCTTCAAAAATATGATTTCTTTGAATTTTGGACAGGGGATGACTCCATGGGACTTTCAATTTGAACATTCTGATTGCCATCACTTCCTAATAAAATGCTAAATGCATTTCTGAACAAAGAACTATCCTCACAGTGTTTGTAGCTGTGGTTTATGTCTCATCCTTTTTGATAGCCTGAGAACAACACCCTCTCGCTGGAGTTGAGGCTACCTTTATCTAGTAGGAGGAGAGTGGAAAGGACTGTTCAATTACTTCCATAATTCTTCCAGACCCTACAATAATGAAACACATCTAGAACCTTCTTCTACACTTTATATTCATTCAAAGGCCTATTTTACACACCACAAGCACGGGTCTGTTTCACACCTCTGAATATCAGTGAGTGCAAGTTCAGGCACAAAGCCAGCCCTGCTTCTGAAGGACTCAGCTCTGCAAAGTCTGTTCATGCTCACATCTCCTCTGATGTTCAAAAGGGCCCAGCCTCCCCTTAAGAAGCATTTCACAATTCAAAAGTGATGGTGAGCTGTTTTCTATTCAGAAAACTTTGCTCTGGCCTTGCTAGCAGACACAGACTTCCCATGTGCACAGGAATCCAGTAAATACACAGGAGAAAAAGATCTGTGAGGAAAATGATTTAGAAATCAAAGGGTCATAATATACCACTTAAAGTATTTTGTGGATCAAATTACTGACTAATAAATAAAGATGAGAGATTAATGGCAACCTGGTCCAAAGCCCTCTATTTATTCCCAGAGCAAATAAAATGGTAGGCAGGTGCACTGCATCTCTGACTCTATGGAGGGCTTCTGTCTGCTCCTCACTTTTCAATCCCACTACAGTTATGGTACATGCTTTTGTAAAAAGACAAAAAATATTTCCCAGAGTTATATATTTTATCATTACCTCTATCAATTACTTTTTTTTTGGCAGTACTATAAAACAGTGCAGGACAAAAAAAAAAATCTCGATCCATACTGAGCAGAGTTCCCTCCAAAATTACTTCCATCTTTGTTTAGAGGCAATCCAGACAAACTATTGAAAGATCATAATTTTTTATTATTTTTATTTTTCTTCTTGGAATTATCAGAATTGGAATTATCTACTGGAATTATCTGAGACTTTTTTAAACTTTTAAGAATTTCAGGAATTTTTATTTTGTTCTCACTGTTTATTTTGCCACTGCAGCACCATCACAAAATTGCCAGAATAGAAAACTCTAACACAACAGCAAAAAATTTCTAAAGATAATGAAACGTGAATTTCCTTCTTCCAAAGTTTTTTAAAAAATCAGTCCATAAATGAGGCCACGTTAATGCCTTCTATAGCTTCTGTTCTAAAAGCTCTTCCACTCTTGCACAACTTTCAGTTGCACATTTGTACTTTGTTCTGCAACAAAAAAAGATGAACAAACCAATTTTCTCACAAAATGTTTGTTCATTTATGAAATCTTTTAAAAACGGGGGGGGGGGAGGGGGAAAGATGTTCTGTTAGAAGTTTATGGCATCAGATACTTATTTTATTTCCCCTAAATCAAGGTTCTTTGTGATAAAGAACCACAACAAACAGCATCAACAAAGATCAGAAGACTGAATATAATGGACTTTAAATGCTAAATCATAAACAAGTTATAAGGAAAACTAATGACTGGAGAAACGAATGATACAAAGAAACGGTCTTGAGGAACTTTCATTTCTTTAGATCAAAATCTGACTGATGGCAAAAGGAATGGCTAACTGAAAGCTGTTCATCAGAGTATCCAAATCAAGAAGGTGACCTTAGCCTAATTCCCAGTCGACAAATGCCAAAAGCATACACTGATTACAAGCTATATATTGAAGCATGACAAGACTAGGGTACAGAAAAAAGGGTAGCAGTGGTTTAGCTAAAAAATGTGGTTGTCAAATAATTTTGCTGAAATGAAGCTTTTGTTACAGAAAGGGCATCATATTCTGGCAGTTGCAGGACACCTGCAATTTCAAACTCCGCATGCAATGTATTTTACTGATTTGCTTTGCAAGTGATCTACAGGAAATGCAGCAGACATGACTGCAAAGTGAAGCCCTATAGAGAGGAACACAGTTTAAACCACTAAAAAGTGTGGGAGGAAAGGAAAGAATGGGAGCTCAACTCTATAAGCCTTTTTTAGGCCAAACCGTAGAAAATCAACCTGAAAGGCTGAGTGCTCAGCACTCTGGGTAACCAGGCCATTTGTTTAAGTGCCTGTATACAGATTTATGAGCCAAAGTTCCAGCTCTTTATAAATCCTTAAACACAAAGGCGGCAGGTTAAGATTTCAGGAGTGCTCAGTTCTTAATTACATTAAAAAAGATTAGGTGCAAATCTATGTCATAGAGAAGACTTTCAGAAGACCTCAATAACCAAAGAACTCCCAGTGTGACCACCTTTAGGCTCACAGAAAATCAAAGTCTGCTTATCTTAGGTCTAAATAAGACCTAAATGTATTTACAGACATGACTAGGTGTCTATACATAAATAAAGTAAAGCAGTTAATTCTTGTGCCTAATAGTATTAGATGCACTTTGTAAGACTTGCCCCATTGCTGGGGCCTCAGCTCTGCCCTTTCATCTCCAACATAATTCCCTGACACACGGCGTTTTTACAATTCTTATTTCATTGCAAAACTTCCATCAGGTCATGAGGGCAGGAAGGGCTGCAGAAGACATGGTGCATCAAAGGTGACCTGAATGGTTGCTGCTCCCCAGACCTGCCACTTGCTCACTAGACCGCCCCAACTGTGTGAATGAGTGGTCCTCCACACCTCCCCAGGTCAGGGGCAAGATCAGAGTGTGCTGCTGCTTCCATGGCGTATCTGAGAGGAGACCGTATCACCATTTTCCTAAGGACCACTGCTTTTGAACAACAAATACATCACTGAAAGAAATCTAAAGGAGAGAGATGGAGAAAGGAACTGAGGGGGGGGGGGGGGAAAGATGAGGGGAATTGACTAGAACCAACCTAAGGAATATTTTTCTTATTCCAGCATGAAATGTTGACAGAATTAAAAGTGGGATTAAAAAAACCAACCTTCTAACGCACAGTTTCATGTTACCTCCGCAAGAGTTTTGATTTCACTTATGAGACTTCCCAAATGAAAATGCTGGCTGTGTGCCTGCCTCAAAAATACATTTTTTCCTCTGCAGAGTGGATTTGCCAGTTGTCAATGCCATTTCTTTGCTAGCCAGCAAAATATGTTCATACTCACAGCAGGCAATTACCATTCTTTTCCCTACTGGTAAGGGGCATGACTTCACTCCTAGGCCTAAGATCCCTAGATCCTTCCTTTATTGCATATAGTTATCCAGCGTAATTAACCCTTAAAGCAAAAGGAACAATTATTTCCTTTCTTTTTAAAGTGAGTTTAAATGGTTTCATCTGAGAATGGTTTTGTAAACAAGCGAATATGTTCTACACATATGCAGCCTGTTCCAAGGGGCATCGGTTGCTGGGAATGCCATCGAAGCTAGGCTGCCTTGCACCACAGCTTGAAAACTGCACTTACAGTCAGCCCCCTGAAAACAAAAACACTGGGGATAGGATCCAAAAGTTCTTGAAGTTAAAGGGAGCCTTTTAATTAGTTTCAGTGTCTTTGGGGAAGGCCCTTCGGGCAAATATTCCTTTTTGAAACTCGTTCTCCAACTCGTGGGGCCGGGAGGTGGTATTTTTCATGCATACACAACAGTGCTGCAAATGCTCCCAAGCGCTCTTATTACAAGCCCCAAACCATACTGGGGAATCAAAAAAAGGGAAAAAGAGAACGGGTATCTCAATTATGAATCTGATTTACTTTCTCTGATAACAGCAATAGTATTCCAGTGAACACTGAATGCAATAGTGCTAAAAGATCTGGGCACCTTGCTCACTGTAAGCAGACAGGGGAAATTACTCTGTGAGCACAGGATAACACAATAACAATTGAAAGGTGTCACAGTTTAACAGAGAACAAAAAAGATAAAAATCCCCAAAAAGTCAGGGCCCTCATATAAAAGCAGTTGTGAATTCAGCTGTATAAAGCAGTTGCTTAAAAATGCTGGGCACAGAGATTTATTATGATCAGTGAGAACTTCCGTAGCACAGCCGGGAAGTTTGGAGACCAACCACTAGACATCTGTGTTCATTTCTAGAATACATGGATAATTACATCATTCCTTGTCCAATGGAAGCACTATCTCTCATTTCTGCCAGTGCACAGCACACACTCCAAAGCTGGCATTGTGCTGGAGATAGAAAGACAGCTATTGGTCAGCATCTGACATGCATGTAGCACAGCTCCTTGCTCAAAGGAGCAAAGTTAACTTTGCTTTATTCCATGTTTACACCACAAAAAGTGGAATCAGAATCTACACCACAGTACATGCGGTGCAACTTTCCAGCCCAAATATGGTCTTGAAACGGAGTTATGTAGAACAACCTGTCTGTACCAGAAAATGCAGACAGCTTCTTAAGGGTTACATTTCCTTTTTACATACTTCTACATCAAAACCATATTGCAGCATAGCCTCGGTTTCAAACACATCCTACAAAAACAGGCAGCACAATTCTGATATTGAACTTGAGCCCAGTTTTAATTGACTGCCAGCTCTCAGCCACTTCCTAAAGCTCCTGATAGCCAATACCAATGTTGCAATTTCTAAATGTGTGCTTCTCTCAGCTGGAGACCAAACCTAAGGGCTTCGGCTTGCTTTCTTAGAATATAAACATGATATCTTAACTCCAACTGTGGACCCGCACCTTAGATACCTTTCTGAAGCAGGCAAAAAACCTAAGAAGGATGGCAGGCAAGCAGTCGCTTATTAAGAAGATATTCCTGAAGTGTAAGCAATCCAGTATTTTCATCATTCATTGACAAATAGTTCACAGTGCTGCTTGTGAAATCCCTTAGGAACCTCTTCAGGCACTGGCAACAGGGTAGACTGATGAGTATTTTTAATTAAAGCCACTGTAACCATGTGCTCCATACACATAGGATGGTGCTTTCATGCCCATGGTTAATAGCAAAATGGCTTTTAGTGCATGCTACTGTTCCCAAAAGCACGAGTCTACAAAACTCAGAAGCAGTAGTCTTGGGCAAGGGAAGTGTTTAATTATGGGAATTTTGGTGAAAACTACACACTGCACAGGACTGGCTGAGAGTGCAGAGGCGTTTTGTCCTAGCTAGGCAGCCTCACTAACATTTCTAGGTTTAGCATGCCAGATCGTGTTGATGGAGGAAGTCAGCTGATGAAGCAATCTGGAGGCTCAAGAGCCCATCCCTTCTTCAGATAGTTACTCCTCATTTTGAATGCCCATATTTTCCCAGTTCTGTTGTATTCACTGTTGCCTCCAAACACCTTCTGAGAAAACATTTCCTCTGCAGAACCTTCCCAGGGGAACAGCCAATGACAGTTTGTCCTTTCCTTTCAAGTCAGAGTAAGTTTTTAGGCAGAGGCCAGGGGTTAAGAGAGCTATGTTGAAGTCTGGAGGGCTCTCATCTTCCTAGCCCACAACAAGAAGCAGCACTAGTTTTATTTATAGAATTGAAAGGTTTCAAATGTGCAGTGAAAAACATACTGTCACTACCTGAAGCAGGCATAAAGACACATGAAAATGTGTCCTGCAGCCAGCCAGAGATTGTGGTTTGGTAGCAGCAAGGAGGTTGTTTCTGTCACTCTGGTAAATGCACTTAAAACGAAAGCTGAGTTCCAGTCCTGTCTCCCAGTGTAAGGGGAGGGGTGATTTAGTAATTATTTCTCTTGTTCATTACAGCATCTCGCGCCTGCAAAGCTTGCAGAATACTGGCACTATCCCAAAATATCTCCAGCGCTGATACAACATCACAAAGCACCAGAGTGCAATGATGCATCACCACCTCCCCACACAGCGACATGACATGAACAGCACTAAAGAACAAGACAGTGACTTTATCACTGAGTAATTTAATTGATGACTTGAGTTCTAAATAGCCACTTCCCTTCACCTCCTCAGCTGCATCCCTCCTTCTAAAGATGTCATCCACACTAAACTAGCACTTATTGTTGTGATCCTGATTGATGCTTCATGGCAGCGAGCAATAGGAAAGAGAGCTAGTGAAAGTTCATTAACTTTAAGCAAATGCTTTTCATGATGCACAATAAACTGAATCACTAGGGGAGGGAGAACAGCTTTGATTAACATAAAATGACCTGTAAAACATCAGGAATGCCCAAAAGCCAGACAGAGCAAAGGGTGAAACAGAGGAAGACGGAGGACACTAGAAGAAGAATGGAAGAGAATACTGCCTCTGAGCACAGACTGGCAATACAAAAAATCCCAAGATGTAGATTCCCTAAATGTTATTAGACAAAGTAGGATCTCTGTCCAACCAGATGCTGAGGGAGTTAATTCATTTTATTCTCTTCCAGGGAAAAAAAAAAATAGAAGCTGGATATTAAACCATGTCAGTTGATGACTATTTCACTTACTGTGATTCAAAAGGTCTTTGCTGGGCAACAGAGGTTTCAAGACAACTTGAGTGATTGGGTTTCTGTTTAGATTGCGAAGAAGCTGGGAACCCACCTCACAGTTACACTGAACTCCATGGCTGTATTGGAAGCAGGCCAGAGGTCTCTTCAGGAGCACGTACACTGATGGAGCTACTCTACCTTTCCCACTCACCCCTTCTCCTTTCTACTCCAAAACTTTCTCTGCTCATACCTTGACCCCACTTTGTCCCTTTGTAAGTATATTGTCTACATCCTGTGTTCAAACACTTGGTTGTAAGATTCTTGGAGGGTCAAGACAGAAACCAAACTTGTGACCCTCTCTATATTTCTAATTATCACATAATAAGACTAAGGTTTCCTAATTCTCCTGGAGTAGAGGGATGCAGGCAAATTCCCATAGCTGGGCAACTCAGAATTGCACAGGCTTCTAAAATTCCTCCAAATTTCTTCATTCAGCCTCTAAACAGAGTAGGGATGTGAGACATGTCAGTACTTGAAGATTAGAGCTACCACTTGGTTAATTATATAGCTGATTTTGTAGAATTCTGTTGGCTGACTTACACACAAAAGCTTGGGCATTTCAGTAAAAAAAAAAAGTAAAATAAATAGAAAGACCTCCTGCCACAATGCGGCAGGAGCTAGGAATGATGAGAAACGAGGTCCTCTGGCTTCATGTGTGGCATTTCCAATATGGAAAACTCAATGCCACACATGAAGTACAGTAAAAGTAACAGAAACAACAAAGTAGCTCTTGGTTTCCTTATTTAAACACTTCAACTACAGCTGGAAGCTCCCCGTCTGCAAAAGCAACTCAGTCAGCACAAGCCCCCTGAACTTTTTCACCCAAGTTGCCTTGTAGAAAAAAATAGCTCCTTGCTTCTCAGTAACCGAATTTTTAAGAGTACATGTGTATATTTGGTGAGGTTGTTGAATTACAGAAACCAGAGCTGCACCCGGCAGATACTTCTTGAAAAAATAAAAAGTCTTTTGTGCATTTTGATTGGAATGACTGCTAAAAATACTTCAATGCAGCTGTTTAATTTGCTGTAGCTTGACTGCTAGTTTTACACTTTTAATTGCTACTATACAAAATTCTTTGATTGCATTTGATGAAATTAAGATTTTCAGTGTTTAATGATTAAACCTGGGGAAAAAAATGTAACCACAAGCTAGTTAAAATGTAAATTGTCTGTGCTGGGAAACCTAGGTAAATCTTTTCAGCTAGTTGTCACAGATCTAGTTACACCTGTCTTGATAAACTTCTCAAAACCTGATCGTTCTACAGCCTCCTAAGGGGCAAAAATGGTGTTCTCATATTAGAAAACCTAGATACCACTGCAGTCACATCATTTCTTCACTTATTTCTGAGGATAAAACACATCCCTGTAGCAGCAAATGTCACATTTTCAAAGATAGTCTGGTTTTGATATACATAATTTTGTGGGTATGGTTTTAACCTACCGTCCCTCAGGCACACAAACACTGGGATTCACCTGGACAAAATCTATGCACTGGGAGTGTGCAAACACACATGTATAAATAAGGGAGATGTTGACAAGAGCACACAGAGCTTAGTGGATGAGGTGTTTTGCTATGCATATAGAGACATGGGTTCTGAGTTCTTCTGGACTGATGCTGAAAGTCATGCACAATTAAGCACATATTCTTCTGTGTGTTGTCCCTTGACCATGTTAACACAATGGCCTTCTGGGGAGAAAGCAGAGTTTCTACCTTAGAGCATCTGATCCCTCGGTACACAGTCACTGTTCAACTGCTTATTCCTTGTAAACGATGCATCCCACAGCCCTTTCTCCCTACAAATTTTGAAGTGTTCAGACTGTTTAGCCTTACCATAAAGCTGCCGTAAGGGCTGTGCACTTCATCTAACATATTTCCTCTATCTGGGATAGATGACTGTTGGGTCAACATCTGGGATAATGAGGCTGATTATCCTCTGGAAACTCAAGTCTATCACCCCAGACAGCATTACTCAAGCATAGCTCTGGCAACAAACTAAATATATATTGTTCTTCTAAACAAGAGCAAGCCATATGAAAGGGAAAGCTGAAGTGCCAAGGAAAAAAATACAGTGGGTGTTATTAGAAGCGTGTGCCACAGAAACATTTGTTCTCACAAACATTTGAAGAAATACAACAACTGGTATTTGTATAACATAGCATGCTGGTATCTATTGCAGAATCTGAGTCTTGAGGTAACTGCAGCACAAGGAGTGGACTTTGCTGCTAAATAAAAATTGTGCACCTACTTGCCAAGCTGCACAGGAACACCAGGAATTTAACAGCAGCCTCTGCTCCTATGCATGTATGCAGTAGGCTGTACTTAATTCAGACACGCCATTTTTTTCTTACGCTGTTACATTTTTACCTAGTAATTATATTACAAAGGCACGTAGGCAAAGGACAAGCACAAAGCACACTCTCTTTCCATTTTCTTCCTCCCTGCAGAAAATGCCAGGATTTGAGATGATCTCTCTGCCTGATTCTTACAGTACCAAATTCTGTCTACATTTAGCAATCTAGTATATGTTCCACCATCAAAATTTTAATTAAGTTGAATATTTGAAGTCAAGTACAATTGGTTATGCATCCTGAGCACGATACACTTTGTTCTGGCACAATGAACTCTTGTTGTACATATATTCTATAATACTGAAAAAGCTTTACAAAGTCAATTCTTATAGTACCCCAAATGAAAGCAATATGAAATACGATCTTCATGTCAGTTGTGCACCTCCACAGATTACAGTAAATGTGGCATGTACATGGATGCATCTGGGATTTTCTGGGTTTTTTTTTTTCTTATGATGGGCAACAAAGGAAAAGCTGTTGTATTAAGGGGGTGCAGGAAGAACTGAATTAGTTTTCTAGCCAGAAATCAAAAGGAGACTCTGGCACAAGGACTTGCAGCAAGATTGGGGTTGAAACAGAAGACAGGTAAACTCTGTCTCTGGCAAGGAGTTGATCATGGTACACCTATCTAACATATTACTAAGGGTAGGCAGGATATAAATGTGGGATAAGAGCTCCTGTGTCTGCCCAAATTTGCTGTACAGCCAACTGATCGTGCATGATCCGTGCTGCAATGTACGCTTGTGTATGACTCAGAACATGGAAGAGGCGAAACCAGAGATCACATAACTCCGTAACATACCTGCCCTAAATATGTCCCATGGTGCACACTATGGACAGTGGGAGCAGAGGTCAGGGAGAGAGCTGTGCTTCATAGCTCAGCCTCTGCCCCATGTGCCCGCAAAGAGCACAGATGCAGCTTGCATAGTTTCAGAGAACTCTCACACTTTCTTTTCATTGCTCTCCCTGCTGCAGAGTATACACGAAAATCTTGAGTTGTCTGATTTCTGAGTGTGTATTTTTAGCAATCCACAACAGAAATATTTCTCCTGTATGCTAATAGAAATGGCACCTGCATTAGGCAGTACATACCCTCACAGTGATTTTGCTACATCCTCTGGCACTGATGCATTTAGGTCCTTAAAGGCTCATCATGACTTAAGTGAGTCCACTCCTATCCTGCTAAATATATGGTTGCAAAAGTTAAACAAATTAAGAAAGCTGTGATCTTCCCTCAGTCATCTCAGGCATTTGCTAAATCTGCCCTTTTCCATGGTGTTTTCTGTGATCATTATGATGCCTGCAGCTCCAACAGAGGTAGTAACAACAGGAGCACTTGTTTATACAAGCCACAAAGAGCTGTCTACATTTGAGTACTGTTCCCTTTTGATCTCACACACACTTACAATTTTACGTATTGAGTCCATCTTTTTAGCTATAGCCGCTTTTCCCATTGTTTCCAGAAATCTCAGCTCATGAATGTGAAAATCAAATTTCTTCTAATAGACTGATTTTTGTGTGTGTATGTGTGCCAATGAATACAGAAAAAACCCATGTTTTTAGTTTCATGTTTCTAGTTTCATGTTTCATGTTTCAAGTCAAATACTAAAGACTGTATTAATGGCACAGGCTTGTTTTAATGACAGACAATATTTTTTGATACAAAGCCAAAATAATAATCTGGCGAGATCCTCTCCCATTACCCAAAAGTCTGAAAACAAGCCAAACTGTAAAGTGGATACCGTGGAACCTAGGAAGATATGGGCCATCTTTCTGTTTACTGATTTTTACCAGAAATAAAGATTAAGAACTATTCCAATTTTTTCTCCTAGTCTTTGCATTAAAGATAGAGGCTTATTCAAATTATAGTGAGCAGCAAAACCCATCTACCCTGAGGCATGACTCATGTTTTTTTCTTTGAACTCCCAGCCCAAAAGCAGCACGCGTGGTAGAAGGCATGGGTTCATTTGCCAACGCATGACATTTTTCATGCTGTCACAATATGTCTTATGACAGCTAATCAGCCAGCCAAGAGTGGCACCCACCAGCTGCAAAGGATGCTCATCACCTCCATTCCCAGCTGGTGGGAAAGTGCCATGTAGGGAAAAGTTTGGACACATGGAAAAAAGTTGTCTCTAATAGGTAATTTGTAAAAAAGCAAATAAAACACAAATCCTTATGACAATGTCATAAAAGATAATAAAGCAGTGCCACAGAGTCTTTCAGAAACAATTCATTAGATTATAAATATTTATAATTCATAAATATTTAAATAAGAATATTTAAATATTTATAAATATTCAAATATTCTTATGAAAGCCCTGGCACAAAAATTTTGCAAAGTCTGTATAACTAAAGTAAAAGGCAATGAAATATCCTGTACAACCTCAATTCCTCCTCCCTATCCCTACCCTGAATACTGAAGTTGCCAGGGTTTCACAGATGTTTTGAGATCATAACAAAGGATCAGGGGATAACTGATAAGGTCAGCTGGAAAAGGGGCAATGTAAACACGTTTTTTTGACCTCCATGAATGGGACTCTCAGGCTAAAAGAAAAATGAGATAATCTGACTCCATTGCTATCCTATACTGTACTTCTCGCTTGGGATTCACAGTGTTTTCTACATGACTCAAAGTTGTTTTACCTGCTGATTTTGTGAGTGCCACTCCAGCAAACATGAAGGTAAAGGGATACAAATTCTAACACGGCAAGAATAATTTTACATTAAGGAATAATAAAAAGAAAAGATATTCAGGAGGTTTTAAGTCACTTATTTTTTCATTTCATCATAAGAGAGCAGCACACTCTACTGGCTGTTTCCTTGCAGTTTTTTAGATAACCCCCTACATATTACTGTAAATCAGTATCTTTTGCTGCTTCACTGACACAATCAAAACCAATATAGTCTAGTTGGAAAAAAAGAAAACTGAAGGACATGGATGGCAAGTTCTGCTTCTATCACCGGCTCATGATACTCAAGGCAAATGAGTTGACTTGCGGTGCTGCAGTTTCCATGTTAGAAGAGTAAGGAGAATGACACCAGCCACTGAACACTCACACTTAACTCTCACATGAACACTCACAGCTTCAATGCACAGAGAGAGAGCGCATTATTACTGGCATTACTATATTAACAATGAAAATACAACAACGGAGGTTTAAATTTCATCTTTCATACCACCCCAGTCATTCAAGATTCTCCCATATTTTAGCATAGCAGAGTCTCAGGAGAATGCATGTCTGTATACTTATCAAGATGTCTGTGGTTAAACTTTGTCCGTTCTTTAGTTTTGTGTCTCCATGCAAATACATGATTTTGCCTGAAAGTAACTGATGAAACTGAAGACTGCTATTTTGCTGATTTTGCATGGAGCACATTACAAAGAGATGTCATTCACTCTCATGAAAAGCCCATCTCGAAGGCATATGCCCTACATGCCAAGTTGTGTGTTAGACCACAAGAAACAGTTAAACTGATGCTCCAGTGTTGTGTGAGGTTTCTGCTGTTAGCATCCAGTGCACAGAATCCAGCTTCATGTAACTGACTGGTTTAACGTGCTCTTCCTTTCAAAATACACCAATTCAGTATGTTCCAAAAATGTTACTCTTAAAAAAACAACTTGCATACTCTAACATCCCTAAATGTCACATACAGGGAACTCTTCTTTCAGGTTAAAATAAACTAGTTTTTGTTTTGCTTTGTTGTTTTTAAAAAATCCCAGCTCCTAAAGCAAAAAAATTGGCTTTGCAAACAACTCTCAGAAGTCTTCTGTGCACTGCAATAGCTTGAATAAAACCTGTAACTTTCATTTTATGCAACTATCTGCAGTACTTCACTACTACAGTCTCTTTTGTTTCCTTATCACAGCTCTATGCTAACCTCTGTAACTCAAAAGAACCTATCTGCATTCCCCAACTACAGCTTTGCAGCTGTATTAAATAAGTATGAAATTAGTAAGTATTAAAAGAAACTTCTTAACTGGAGACATAGGATTGTGAGAAGAAATAAAAAACAAAGTAAGAAAACCCCAGATCTTACAAACACTTTTGTTCATATTCATACAGAAACATTTTTAAGAATAACCTATTTCTTCAGTATAAATTGACTTACTGTGGTTTTTGCCTTTTTTTGGTTCCAGGTAAAGAAATGGAACCAAACTCTTAAAGAGTCTACAAAAGAGACAACATGATCACATGAGACTTCTGTGTTTTTATTCTACAGAGAAAGAGATAATTACTTGGGGTCACTGAAAGTCAAACTGGCTTTTGTGTGCAGCTGTAATTTTTAGTTTATATGAAAACAAATCAATAGCATCTCCACAGAACTCTGACTCTATAATGGCACTAAACTGAACTCCTCTTTATCAAGTTCTCAACACAATTTCAAGTTTATTTGCCTATGTTTACAAGAGATTACATTTAACAAATTGCACCTACGAACAGAGCACACAGCTCTTTTACTGAGAAAACTGGACAAGAGCTTGCTACATGAAGCTACTTCACTGTGTACAATAGAATATACGATCATACACAGTATCACAGGAAAACAGGTAAGATAGTTTTCAGAGAATGGCATCTTTGGGGCAGCTGGCACATTTCACACATTTCTTTTTGTCTCACAGCTACAGAGGGATGAAATTTAACCCTGTAAGCAAATCTAAATCCTTCTGGTATTATAATTCAACCAGTCAGACTTCAGTTCCTTCATCCTTAGGGCTTGATTCAAAACCTTTTGAAGTCAATAGAAAGACTTCCCCTGACTGCAGTAACTTTGGCTCAGATCCTAAGCCATGCTCCTACACCTTTCACTCACCCTTATGCCTTTCCTCTTTCCCAAACCTTGGAACCAGTGTGCATGTCATGGCTTAGAGGAGCCTCAGGGCTGCTTTAAATTACTTCAGCTAATATTATCTCCCAAAGAATTAACTGGGGGGGGATACAGCATCAATCTATTGTACCTTCTCCTCTGGTGTATCTCCATAATGGGCTCAGAAGAATGGTTGGCTTGAGAGAGCTAAGATTTTTAGTGTGCCAAGGGAATTCATATCCAGAAACTAATTCAGATGGTTTTATTTTACTGGCAGAAAATAAGGCCAGGTTCTGGCTGGAAATAACTACAATTCATCTCAGAAAACAACTTTCTCCCAGCCCTGCATTCCTTCCCAGCAAAGGGGACCCACTCGGAGCCAGGCTCTTGGAGTCCTTCACTGCAGAGGAGTGTGCATGGCATAAGGCTCTCCACATCCCAATGGCACCAATTAACAGAACAGACATTAATAAATATAATAGTAAGGGTCAGATGCACAAGCACTCTCCTTTCATATGGCGATTACAATCAGTGTAAATTTACAAAGGCAGAAGTCACAGTGCCCATTACATGTGTTTTAAGTGTCTCTAAATCTGTCTGAGTCCTAGCAGGATGCCATCCAGAACCCCGGGTTCCTCTCAGAGAGGTGCTGCCTCTCATTTTTTCTTCTGTAATCTGCAGCTCCATGGCACTCCAGCAACCATGCATTATTCAGTAGAGCATTGAGTAGTGCAAGTGACGTCTGTGGTCCTTTTCCCCTTCATATTCTCACCAGAAAGAATTATATTTCATTGTTATCAGGCCCAATATAACAGTCAGATGGCATAGACTGCTGGCAGAGCCACTCACTAGAAACAGCTCTCCCATGTCAAGTACGTTTGTCAAAGCCATTTTGACCATATAATCACTTCCTGAAATCACACTGCATCTCACTGTCACTGAAGGTACATTGCACCAGTCTAAATGACCAACACAAAGGAGCTGACTGCTGAACTCCATATAAATGCATTCAATGCTATTATGATTGAGGGTCTAAAGACGGAAAAAAAACAGGATAAAATAGTACAGACGGTTTCTGAAGAATAGGAATAACGTGATAAGGATCAAATGTACTCAGTTTATACAGCTGGAGAAAAATTAGCTTCATTAATTTATTGAACTCTTTTTCATATCCAGAAAAAGTGTGTAACTTTCTGGTAAAATAAAAAATGCAGAGCTGTTGGAAGGAAGATTTTGCATTTGGTTCTGCAGAGAATGCAATGTGCAAAAATATAATTCTCTACAGCAGAACCAGAAGGGTATAACACAGAGAGTCACACTATAAAGCTACACACAACCACCAAAGGCACTGCCCTTTTTTTATTTTTGCTAGTTTCTGCTTACTAATTTTCTTCTTCCAAATGCAATAATAAATTGCATGAGTCCATTTTATTTACTTACCTCCTTTAGGATAATGTGACAGCCTAGCAATCTGTCTGCATGCTTATACCTTTTCCATTCTAATTAATGGATGCCTGAACCACACACAAATGAGAAGCTATGTGCGCTTTGCATTGTTTGTGCCTTTTATTGCTTCTTTACCAGATTTCTTCAAATAACTTCTTCTGTAATCACTGACACAGAGTCGTAAAATCCCCCTTCAGGACTTTAAAAAATATACCAGTGTAGAGAAGAAATCTAATTATCACATCAGCTCATCACCAAACACACACACACATATTCTTCTAAAATAGATTCAGAATTACATACTATTAGCTATCTAAAATGTGTGGAGTTATTTCTGTCTTGTGACCTAGTATTTTTTGAAAGCTTGACGAAACATAAGCAACAGAAAAAGCAAAATGCTGCTCCAACCTGCAATTGTATGAAATAGGAAGTAATCAGGAGGCTCTCTAGCATTACTTGAATCATCAGAATGTGGAAGAAAACTTTGACCACTGGAAATTGATTACAAAGCAAATAGTCAGCTGCACGGATATATTCCTTCTCTTTCCCAAAGCATGTTTAAAACACTTTGCCTGCTGCAGAGCCTGCCAGAAAATGTGTGACAGGTACATGATTGTGTTGGTGGGCCAATGACCACTGCTGTGTTCTCCACAGTTGCTGCCTGCTAATACAGGTCTGCTCCTGCCTAAATTTAGCCCAGTTTAAGCAAGCTATATGAGCTCTCCATGTGGTCAACAGGCTGAAATAGGGATCTCCTGAAGGCAGCTCATCTCACTTTAGAGTCTTATGTCGCTGCTCTCTAGACACATCCCTGACTATGTAGGCAACCCTAACAAGTAACATAAATAAGTTGCTTCCTAGCAATCTGTGTAAGTCTGATGCTTATTCAGTGAATAGGCTGCAGCTGTGGTCTCAAAGGGGCTGGTTCAAAGAGCAATAAACACAGCATCCCTTGAAGTCTTCACAAGCAACACCCAAAAAAACGTAAGGAGAGTACCTTCTCCTAGCTAACCACTGCCCTGGTGAATACTCCCTGCTGGCATCGTCATTCTTACTGTCTCCTTATGAGTGTCGGGTTTTGTCTCTGCTGCTTTTATCTACATGGATTTGATCAACTAGTGAATATAAGAAAAGCTTATATCTGGAGGGCCAAATGATGGTTAGGGCAGGTTTCAGGCACTGGTGTATCTGCAACACAGAGCTGCTAAACTGCAGCTTCAAATTCCTATTGCACTGCACAAGAACAAGAGAACAGTCTGCAACTGAACAGCAGCAAATTCAAACGTGAAAGGAGGAAATACTATTTTCAAATAAAGTGTAATTGGACCTTGGAACTCATTATAACAGGATGCTGCTGGGGTTATGGTCTTACGAGAGTGTAGGCATGTACTGAAACAGTAGTAATATCCAGGGTTGTAATAGGTAATGCTAAAAGGAAGAGTATGGGAATAAAAATGAAACCTTATGCTTCAGGATTTAAAGCAATCTCAATTTACCAAGAGAGATCTTTTCTAAGCGTGATGAAAAGCAGGAAGAATTATCCACCTCTGCCTGCTCCGAGTTGCTGAAAACTTTCTCTGAAATACCTAATTCTGGATGCTGTTGAAAATGAAAGTAGTACACTGGATGGTTCTCAGACTTCATCCAAACTGGCATTTATGTTATCAAATATCTCCTGTATGGTGTATTGTTGATTGCATACTACAATAAGATAGTACTGTAGACAAGGTATTTCTCTTTCAGGGCAGACATTCAGATGGACTAATTATTTATTTGTTTGTTTGTTTACTTTAGTGTCAGAGATGTATTTTCAAGCCAAGTATATATTCATTTCACACGCAGTGTAATTAGATATTATCACATGATCTCCTTGCGGTATTTGTAGGTGAGAAAAGATTCTGCATTTTTAGCTGTCTCTGAGGACCACAGAGATCACAGTTCAGACAGTTTAGGCAAGGATATTCCTCTGAGAAAATGGTAGGATGTGAACAACTCCCACTGACACTGGCAGAGACAGCACATACAAAATAAGGGTACACAAAATGAGCCCGAAAGAAAACGCCAAGGGCAACAAGGGATGGTTGTACATACCTACACAGAAGGTTTCAGCCATGCTAAAATAAGATGGGTTATTGTTTGTATGAGGTGAGAAATTTTCCCCTCGTCAATTAATAGAAGGCCTGGAATACAGAACATGCTGACTTATGTATTTTTCTGGGGAAATAATTGGAAATATTTTCTTATTGAAAAGGAGACAAGTGGATTTAAAATGTATCATGTTTTTAGATGACAAAGTTTCCTCTGTATGGAAGAACAGGTATAAATATTGCATTTGAAAAATGTCATGTTGATAAAAAAGCTACAGTTTCACCAATGTAAAATAGGAATATAAACAACATGTCTGTCAGGCATGGCTATAACATACTGCTTAACACTGCTAACTTATAATACGCACCTATTATTGTTAGCTCTCTTAATGAAAGAAAGACACTGCATAAATTTTTGAACACATGTTTCACTTTTCCAGCTGCCTTGTGCTGTAGAACATCATGTTAACAAGAAGTGATGCTAACAAGAAGCTAAAACCAGTGTAGCAAATGGGGCATTTAAATATATATAAACATACAGACATTCATATATAAATAGAAACTGGCTATTTTGGGGAAATGAATGGATCCCTAGACAGACATATTTCAACTTAATATTGCCTATATTTTCCTATGTGGTAACCATTACAGTCCTGCCTAATCAGAAAAAAAAAAATGGTTATGCCCACTGCTAAAGTGGAAAGTCAATAGTCAGCTATCATCTCTTTTAGGCTCAATATGAAATTTTGTCTATCAAGCACAGGGAACAGAAAGAATATGAATTCTGACATTTTTCCTCAGTCCCTTTAAATTGAGACTTGACACCTCTACCTGCTAGCTAAAGACGTGTGTTCATGCTCAGATCAGTCCCATATAGACTGCCACCATGCAATGCCACTGACAGTGTCAGAAAACCCAAATATTTAACATTAGAAAAAAACCTTTTAATATCATCTCCAAATACACTGTACTTGCACTGTTTCAAAGATACTGTATTCTTTCCTGCACCAAAACCCCGTTTTCTGCTGTGATTTTCAGCCTCCATCATTTCAAGTACAAAGCATCTACATCATTATCTACTAAAAACTTTGGCTCAATGTTGCAGCAGAGTAGCGTACACCTATCTAACCACCACACCATAAAAATGGTATCCTATTTGCACTTCACACTAAACAGACTACAGAGTCACATGAAAGCAATAAGTGTTACACTTTCTTCTGAAACAGAAACAAAAATACTCTAAAATGAAACCAAGAATTTCAAACTGAAAGCAGGTTGAGATGTTAAATACTTGATGATGACTACTAAGAAGGTTTGAGTATCTGATTAAACAGAGAGAGAAAAATGACCCTGTGAACTTGCAACCTACTGGGGGTGGTTTCTACTGCAATAACACCCCATTTAAACCCTATGGCTACAGTACATCTGCGGTTCACTGCCTATAATTACAGTTTTAATACTGTAACTGTAGCAAACAAGTCCCATGGTGTATTAGACTAAACACACGAGGCATTTTGTCCTCTTGACTACAGCCTGTTTAATGGCATTTCAGGCTCCAGCACATAAGTTTGTTCTTGGCTATGCACTCCCAAGCAGTTAAAGTTGGCCTGAGCTGGTTCCAGAGAAGCACTGATCCAGCCCAACTGGGCATTGGACAATTACTTGAGAATATCATTTTGGGTTGAAACTGATATTTATCTAGTGATTGAAATCAGTTGGGAACTCAGTTACTGTTGTGTCAGCATTATGACTTTCCTGGAGCCTTCAGCACTGTTGGTTTGGCTCGTTCCTACACTGGGCATTTACAGCTGGGCTGACGTGGCAGCAGAAGCAGCAGCATACCGAGTATGTTTGTTTGTGTTTTTTATTATACTTCAGTCTTTATCCTGGCCCCCTCCTGAAAAAAAACAACACAACCCACATCAAGAGAACTGAACTCACTTTGACTATACTTTACCCTCCTTTTCAGAAGTCTGCTCACGCTCTCTCCTTGTCATGTACCACAGGCAGGAGTCCAGCCCGGATCCAAGAACTGACTTTGAGCCTGTTGTCAAGTACATTGCAATGTGCAGCCTCATCTCTATAGTTTCTCAAATAGGAATAGGGTGAATGACTATTGAAACTCATTAAATGTGATGTTTCCCTCTGTCTTGATCAGATGTCCTGGCTTTAACTCTGCTGTTGAGGACTGGCCAGTGGAGCTCCTCCTTCTGTCACATCCCATGATGCATATATGTGGACCTCTGTAATCTCCTCTTTAGTGGGAGGTTTCATCTATACGACCCTGACCAAAAAAGATCAACCTTTGAACAGCTTGGGTCTCCTTAAATCCTGTACTAAAATGAGTCATTAGCATTCATTAGCTTTGTTCTGACCCTCAAAGTAGGAGCCAATTTCTATTTTTTTTTTTTTTCCAATTAGGATTTTACTTTTTCATTCCTTCAGTAAAATACAAATTTTCCAGTTTTCTGACCGTATCACTTGAGCAGAGAAAAACCTCACAGTCCTTCTAATGCTCCTGCCTCGTACAGCTGAACATTTCTCCTGCTGACTTTGTACCTTCCTTTTTGACATCTTTCAAATCTTAGTCAGTATTTTCTCCTGTATACCAGGTTTACCTAAATGCAGAGTGATCCTGGGTACAAAGACCCAACATTTTTTCTGCGGGGTGGAGATAGGCACTGGTCTTTAAAGCAAGGCCATTCCTTTGCTTCCCCATTGTCTGTTCCTGAACCTGTCTTCCCCTGTAGCACACTCCCTTCCACAGCTCCTACTCCTCAGTAACTGTACTTTCCATGAAATACCTGCATCCCCATTCCCTCTTTTTCAGCTGGAAAGCCAAGAGACACTATGCTGTTCCTGCAGGCACTGCAGAGGCATAAAGGGGCATGCTGTTTACTTGCCTCTGTGTTAAGAAAAAAGTGTAAGTTCTACATCACAAGGAAAACATAATGAATATAAGACAAGGGTGTTCCTAGGGCAACTATCTGGAAAATAAATAACTAAATAAAATCTTATTATTTGTTTTTGTTTCGTAATGTAGGAATAATGGTAGATTTTACAAAAACATCAGCAGTTTACAGCACCAAATAGAGTTTAGTGAAAGCTGCTTCCACCAGCTGCAGGTAGACTGCAAATTCACATTCGGAGACTTATGATCTCGTACCATAGCTACCAGCCAAAATAGGCACGGTCATTTCCTTAAAATATTGGAACAGCACTTGGCACACAGTTTGGGCAAGGAAACGAGACTGCACGTGAATATTTACACTCCCACTACATCCTCAAAATAATGTAGGTTAGAACTTTAAAAATAATATATTGCCCCTAATAATAATACTTCACAGGGTTGTAAGTACCTTTCAACCTAGGTTATCAAAACACTTTACAAAGGCAGTTAAGTAAGTATCTTTATTCTACTCTGAGGTGACAACGACTTTGTCAGCTATAACTGCAGAACAATCCAATACTTATCCATTATTCAGCTTCCCAAAATAACCTGTAATTCTCTAAGCAACTCTATCAGGAGAACAAAATTACAAACGGGGCAACTGAATGATTCATCCAACAGTGGATTTAAGGGCTTATTCTCCTAAAGGGCAGAATTACCACTTACACTGCAAATAATAACGACTTTCACCTATACAGCATTTTCACCCTGAATGATCCCAATGCACTGGACAAACTGCAGCAGCAGCTGAGGACTGCCACATGGCAGCATAATGCAGCCACCTGTGGGAAGGAATGAAGATAGCATACTGAAGCAGAAAATTAAAATAAAAACCCACAGAAATGTTAGATTCTTTTAAGAAAAGCTGGAAAAGGGCATAAATTCTCCTCAGTGTAGAAATACAGCAGAGCTCTTTTTGGTAGGCAACACGAAAGTTACGGTGAGACAATCAGTTGAAAAACTCTGTGGGGTTTCCTAAATAAACACAAAAGCCAGGGCCCCAGCAGGTGGCCAAGTTTGATATTCAAATCATTAACATTTTACATGTGGAGTTTTCATTAGGACAAGGTTACTGCATGATGGACAATCTGTATATATTTGCAGATGTGGCATGCAAGGAAGTCAAACCTGGGCAAGGAGCATAATTCACAGCAATCCCTCTGCCTGAGAATAGCTGAAGGCAATGTCCAATCAAAGTACTGTCAGTGCAGCGCACAGCGAATAAATGAGTTGCTTTGACAGGAAATTCCAACTGCAATTTTAATTCTGATCAGGCTTCAGGAAGTGGAAAGAATAAAAACACATCAATTATAGTGACAGGAAGTTTTAAATCACATGGCAAGCAGCTGCTGCCAAAGGACACGTCTGCCAGCTTTGTTAAGAAGTATGGTATTTTGGTGCGACCAAAATTTTACACCAAAATTTTACAGGCTGACATCAGTCCCTAATTGTATGTTATCCTACTACAAGGGTAAAGAAAATGACACAGTGCAGACAGCACACCGTCATTACAACAAATCAGAGAGACCGCTGTTTTTTTTAAATCCTGACCCAAAACGAGCATATATATATATATATATATACACATATATATATATAACAACTCCAGAACACATCACTAACTAATGATATGAAGTCCATGCACATCTACCTCAATAAAGCAGGAGATCCCAGCAGCAAGGCAGAGAGATCAGCATTTCCTGAGTTGGCCTTAGGCTTCAGAACGACCAGCACTTTAATCATTTTACATTCGTTGCCTTTTTTCATTAATCCATGTTGTAAAAATGGTGACCACTGAGATGAATCAGTGGTGCACTGGGAGGAAGCCTAAAGAGCTGTTTGATACCAGGTTCTTACTGTGTGGTGCAGACTCAGAATCTACCAAACAGCTTCCTTCAGTTATAGGGTTGGGTGCTTTTCCACATTCCCTGTGCAGTACCACATCTAACATGAATGAATTCTAGGCTAAATTTCTTAAGGCAGAACCTAATTAAGCTGGCCTGGGAATAGGATGATGTGGCAAGGATAGGAAGGGGGAGGAAGTCTCAGGCTAAGGTGCTGATTTTCCTCTATTCAAACAGTTATCACTTCAGGGCAAATCGTTCAAATGGATGCAAATTGTTCTGGCTTCACTTTCAGGTATAGTGAAGCTGTTTTATAAAGCATTGGGACTGGAGAAGGGCATTAAAGCCAATGTAAGTACGATGTATAGTCTGACACAACGCTGTAAAGCAGCCCAACTATGAAGGGATTTAGATCCCTAGGGAAAATCTTGATATCACCTTTGTCAATGGAGATTTAGAAACTGGCTTAAGTGAGTATTTCTGCCCTGAAATCCAAGAACGGAACGTCTATCGCTGGCTACATGACACATACCTACAGAAAGTTAGTCAGATGAGGCAAGTGCCATTCAAGGCAAAGTGACCAAAGAAGTGTGTTGAGCTGCCTAACAGTGACTGAGTCATATACTGCATGGCTAGTTGACTTGTATCCTCCACAATGGAATTATACTCTCTGCGGCACAGCTTCCTGGCCTGAGTAACTCCTGCTGTCCCTTCACTGAAATGACCAAGAGTGTCAAATGGCTCAGAGCTGAAGACTGTGTTTTTCAGATGGGTGATTTAGTGTAGGACAGAAAAATTTGCTCTCAGAAAAGGAGGTACTCATGAGTTTCCCTATCACATAGACAGAGAAGTTACTGATTTCCTAAACTGCAGGAAAAGTACTCAACCAAAAGTGACAGAAATATTTACGCAGCTTTAGCAAAGGTCACCAAAAAGTGTGTCATTTTGACAATACTGGCAAGATTTGTATAAAGTTTTGCTTTTTCAATGAGAGTATTTTTCAATAAAAAGACTCCTGGAAGAAAGATTTAAACTAATTCTACATAAAATTTTTCATTATGTCTTTGGAGACAGTATGAATATCGGATTCCAAAACAAAGGAAAAAAAACTGTCAAGATAAGACATGATACATCTTTTTATTTCATTTTAATTTCTACTTAAATAGCAAATGAAGCTAAAACATGAAAGTGCTCATAGTTTCCTGCATAATTATCCACATTCAAATCTCTCCTCAGGAGGGGCTTTGATCCAGGGATTTCCAAGCATTTAAGGAAGATAGAGGAGCCAAATCTCTTACTTCTTCTGAAGAAAATATGGTATAATTCCCTTATACTTTTAAGGACATTCCATACATGGGCAATCTGGCCTGAAGCCAGAGACAAAGAAAAATACAGTCAGACTTCTTAAACATCCATTATTTTTGTAAGTCTGTTTTGATTATTTTTTATCTTTATAAGGTTCACTGTATATTCTGATCGAATCAACATTTCCAATCCAAGAACACTTAAAGAATATCTATCTTACTAATTGTCCACATTTTTCATCAAAATTATGCTGTTTCACCCTAAAATGACACATCAGTCTATGTGCATACAGATACGTATCTTTTCCAACGATCGTGCAATATTTCAACTGCAAAGCCATGAGGCAATGCACCAAAAATCACTTAACTCACACCATACGCTGCCACTCTACATACTTGGCAGCAATAACAGGCTTAGAAGAGTGTGAGAAACTCTTCTTTAAAGAGTAGGGCTGAGTCCTAAGAGACTTTTAAAGCAAGCAAAACAAAAGAAATGGACATTTGTATATATAGACAGATGTGTAAAGGAACTCCTAATGACTGCTGTAGCACCACATCACTTTGTGCTTCAGTGAGTCTCTAAAATGGGTGAAAGAGTGAGTGGCAGACATTTCTGTCCTGCCAACAGTTACTATGGACATATATATGCAGATTTGCTTCCAAAATCCAGCACTGGCCAAAATTATCTAGGAGTTTCCCTAGGAAAACCCAGGACACCTTGAAGTGCACCTTGAACGATAAGTGTCTTCTGTGGCACATCTTTAGATGTGCACCTTGGCTGCCCACCACAATGCTCTTGGCAGCACCATTTTGTACATTGCCTTGTTCTGCATAAGGGCTCTGTCAGAATGTGTTGCTGAACTAAGAAGCTCCTCTTTTTCAAACTAAGTTTATTCTTCAGTCCTCAGTGCTGCTGTGGCAGTGTCATGTGCCAATAAAACCTGGTATAAATTAGCCGCTCGTACATCTCCTCTCATGCATCTCATGCATCTTCCTCCTTTGTTAGTAAGCCACTTTGTGCAAAGTAGCTACAAACCATGGAAATTAATATTTGGTTTCAGTGGTTTCACTTCTTTCCTGCTTCATTTCTTCTCTCTCTGCTTTTAATGGTAAGACTACAACCTACACCCGAACTCCAACACTTTTTTATGGCCCTGCCTTTCTGCTTATGCCCTCAAAGGTCCACTGTCAAGACTGTCTGTGTCCACAGGCTGATGAAATACTAGCAGTGCGTCATGAGCATAGGCAGCTGAAACTCAACTCCCTTAGTCCCAAGCCTTAGTCCTTCTCCGGTTTCTTTTACTTTGGTCCCAACACTGCTTGCCAAAAGTAACTCCAGGAACAAAGGGAACTAGTTGAACATAATGTTGTTTTAGAGCTGGAAACCACCCGAATATAGACAGGATCCCCAAAGTTTGACCACTTGACAACATTAACCAAAGGCAAAGAGCAGCACTGGTTTACCAGGAGGTGAGTTATAGAGCCTTCCATGCCCTGTCTGATACTTAGTGAAGTGCACACCTATATGTTGCATGATGAAATGATGACCTTACAGCTGTGTGATCTTCCCTTCCATCTGGTTCTGCCCACCTCCAGAGACAGACTTCCCATGCTGGGATGCACAGGCTTGCAGTTCTGAGACTGCCGCCTTAACTCCCAGCTTAAATCATGGTTGCACTGATTTATACTGCACAGCATTTAGTCCACCAGCTGACAACAGACCCACAAAGACAGAACGTGACCAGACACTCAGCTGCTGGTACAGTTAGTCCAAGAGCAATCTGTGTTGACTGACAGAAGCCTTACCTTCTCTGAAGGGCATGCCTCAGCTGATCAGACCAAGTTTATTTCTCATTTATTCTACAGAGCAAAACTGCAGTGGAGACTGCCATCAGAGCATATGTAATAAGAAACAGTGCTACAAGTTGACTCCCTAGTTCGTGGTCAGACTTCTTCCAGTGCAGGATGTCAGCTTCTCACATCCTTTCGCTCTGCCACCTCCAGTAGCATCCTCTTAATTTCTTAGGAAAATAAAAATACATTTTTGTAGTTTTCAGTACATCTTCATTCTTAGCAATGTATTCTTCATTCAGCTGCTTGTTCTATTCTGGATTTCTTGTCCATCCCTATCTCCAGGAGTTATTCTTTGGCTTATGATGCCCCTGCATGTCTTCAGCTCTTTGTCATTCCACCAGGCGCCAAATGTCATCTTCCTCAGTATTTTCTCCAAACTTTTTCTGATTTAGCCTATGACCAATCCTCTCCTCTATCATTTTTTTTCTTCATCAGCTGGGGAACACCACATACGGCAATTTACTTTAGTTATTACTATTGGGTAATGCTTAGAAAAATGTGTTAAAAAATAGAGGTGGATTCAAAAACTGAAATTCCTCCCTCCAAGAAAAAGGTCTCATCTTCAGATAACCACTGATTATTGGTTTTCAGCTGATGCAGTGGAGGTTCACCTCCTGGAAAGCTTCTCTTAATTACCTTCCAGTGAGGCCATATAAAGAGCTCTCCCCACTTCAATAAGTTGGTTGATGATATAAAAGGGTGATGCTGGCACATGGTGATTTTGTAACCAGTTTCCTATCCAGTTCCTCACAACCATTAGAACAGGAGGAACTGTTTACGAAGATGCCTTTCAACATTCATCTAAGTTTTTCCAGTCCCTGCAAAACCACTGCAAGTTTGTAGATTCCATTACTGAGACTTCTCCAGAGATCACACTACTCCCTGTAGAGATGTGAGTTCTTCCTAAGTCCTGTTCCTTTGGTCCAAGACATCTTGCTTCATTCATTCTTTCCCTGAGGAACATGCTCAAGATTCTTGCACAACTGAGATCTCAGCATCTAAAGAACCGCAAAAAGCCAGCTCTGTATTCCAGCTTGGCCACACCCAGGCTCAAGAGTCTGAAAAGCAAGTGCTTAAAACCAATCAAGAGCTTACCTCTTTGAGCATGACCTTGTTTCTCCACAGAGGAAATACTGACTGAACAGAGCTTGCAGAAAAGGAAGATGGGCCATTGCCCTTTTTAGAGACCCTGCATGAAAGCCACACCAGCACAAGAGATACAGAGGACTGGAATGACCCAGTTTGTCTCAGTGTCTCAGTCTCATAGAGTGCACTGAAGCATTTGCTAACAGGACTATCTCCATGTTATTGTTCCTTTCAATTACAGCAGAACTAGGAGTGCCCATCAATATCAGGACATTATGCTTGGTACAGGTATCAGTTATCACTGTGTTAACTAACAAAGATCAGATATTCAACCTCCTACTCCCAATATATGCAGTCAGATAAGAAGACCCTTTCATGTCAATGTACTATTTGTACAGACAGATGCTCAGCAGCACAGGCTATAAAAGCTAGCCCACAAGGACTCTTTCTGGGGGAAAAAAAAAAAAGGATTCTCAAACTTGTTTTAGGATTCATATCTATGCACTCATGCATGTGCATTTAACCATATACGTAATTCACTTGCTTAAGAGACCTGCTTTTAAATACTTCACCATTGTGTCATACCATGGAAACTACCTCAGGGCTACTAGGAAGGGGGTTCAAACATCCCTCATATAAAACACATCATTATGCGTTAGAGGAAACTTCATTCAACAGAGAAGAATGGCATACCAGCTGGAGGTGAACACCATAAACCACATAAAGTTTTAATTAAATTCATTAAAAATTCTTTGTCTCTCACTGTGTTTGGAGGCAGATAGAACCCTTTAACAATGGCCAGCATACAATCAGGTTTGTCAAAACTAATAATAATACAAAAGCATTTGCTTACCCTGGGACATTCTGAAAAAGTCTGAGTAAGTGCATTATTTTTAATACGGGGCATTTATAAATTATTGCAAGATGTGGCCGGTCTTGGAGCAGAGTTGCTGTTCCTATTGTTCATTGGATTGATAAAAGGTGTTAATAATAAAAGGCACATTTTTAGCAGTTGACAAAATGAATCAACCTCTAATACAGGACAGAAGCATGCATATATGTGTTATAAATATATATATGTTTAGTAGGGTCTGCTGCAATAGGAGTAGTAACGGTTTTACACTAGAAGAGATTCAGGCTGGACATGAGGAAGAGAGTTTTTATAATGAGGGTGGTGAAACACTTAAACAGGATGTCCAGAGAAGTTGTGGATGCCCCATCCCCGGAAACATTCAAGGTCAGGTTGTACAGGGCTCTGAGCAGCCTGATCTAATGGAAAATGGCCCTGCTCATTGCAGGGGAGTTGGACTGGATGCCTTTTAGAGGTACCTTCCCACCCAAACTATGCTATGATTCTATGATATATAAAACCATTTTTCATCATGAGCATTTCTTTGCAACGCATCTTCTATATCCCAGACTAATAAGTACAATATACAATTACATTGCCCTTCAGAGCTTGCAGTCTACCAGCAAAGCAGCATACAACAAATGAATGTTACACCATTAGACCTCCTCCTGAAAATACATACATGCCTGATGTCAGACAATCAAATATGCCAGGGGACTAATCATGAGCACATGCAGAAATGTTTGCAGGATTAAACCTGCTAACAGGGTAAAAGAGGATAGCTATGTGGTTGCTTAGCTCTTATGTAAATGACTTTGTTTTTCAAAGCTGGAAAGCCTTGCAAAATACTTTTATGTTTAATCAAATCCAAATAAAATGATTCTGCAATGCACTGAAGAGCTTCACATGATGAATCAGTGACGATGTCAGCTATTTAGACTCATGGCAAACACTTAATTTTGGTCCTGGTCCAGGTCCCACTTTAGTCAGTAGGAGTCCTTTCCCTGATTGCAACATGAACCTTTGTTACTAAATTATCTCAAGCCGATGAAATGTGAAACAGAAAAGTTACTTTTACTAACCATTCCTAATCCAGTCTTATTAAGGATAATTTTAAACTAGTACTAACTAATTCAGTAATTAGATCTGAAAACATACTCACTGCATAGCTAATACAAAAGGGTTGGGTAATCACTTTTCATAATTCTTCAAGACAGTCTGACACAAGAAATATCACAGGTCAAATGAACAGTCCCACAACCTGCGTGATATGATTGAAAGTGGGGAAAGAGCAGACAAAAGTGAATAATCCCCATCCTACGCCTCAGCAGACTCACGATTTTGTCCATTTCATAGTCAGGGTGCTATAAATTTTAGATTTAGATCTGTATCCACTTGATGCTCAGTGCTTTTTGGGGTAAGAATTCAATGGGCTGTAGTTCTACTTTAACTGTAAGGCATATGTCTTGAGCAAAGGGTGACAGAAACATGCATTTGAGCAACTATACAATTCAGAAATTAATTTGATGGAACAAAATCAATATTAGCACATAAAGTGTAGTATTGAGTCTACAAAACCAAGTATTCTGACTTGTATAAAAACACTATTTAATGGAAGAAACAAAAGAGCAAAGTAATTTTTCTGGTTTTAATCTGTCTCATTGCCTTTAAATATCAGCTGTAGAAGTGCTGTGCTTGATTACGTATGTTTAAGAGGAAAATAAGATGCCTGCTTTTTCACTTTGCTTTCACACAGGCATAACAAACAAACAAACTATCTAAGAGATGAAGGAGCTGAAGAAAAGAAATAGAGGTAAGAATAGCCCCAGAACTGTTTCATGGGTTGACAGAAAAATACTGCAGAACACATCTGCCCATATTCCCATCACAAAACAGTGGGAATTAATTTATCTAACCTAAATCATCTAAAAATGAATCTTAGAATTTAAATGTATTGGTCAAGTCCTGCAGGCAATGGAGAAAAGCACAAGAAGAGAATTCAGTGTTATAATAAATACAATAGGTAGGCTAAATTGCCTTCTGGAAAGGTCTGTCTCGCTCTTTTGATCATAGAAAGTCTACACAAATAGGCTAGGCCCCTCAAGGTAGAGATGCTGGCAGTGATTACACTGAATATTGAGAAATACAGATGTAACTAGTCAGCTTGGGTACTAGCTTAAGTCATGTTGCCAGATCAGGTACCTCTGCAACAACTAAAATATCCTAGCAGGTTTGGCTGCTGTGAGTTCACTCAGTCCAGTTTAGTTTAAACTGCTAGTGGTCTCCTATATGGGTGAATGAAGAGATACATCTATGCCTCTGTGGTGACTCTATTTGTGATTTGCTCTTACGCATACAGGTTGTAACAAAGATAAGACTCCTGACATGCACTCCATTGCTCTGACCCCAAGGCTATCACTTGCTGGTGGTGAAGTCTTGTAGTGGTCAGCTTCTTATATCTATCTACAAGTTTCTCTACACCTATAGATATAATATAGACAATACATCATCAGAATATTGTATCTATAGCTATACCTACAGGTAAATACTTAAATAACTACATAAATATATGAACAACTTTTTAACACAGTTCAGTCTATAAGCTATAGAGACAAAAAGAGAAAAGGGAGACCAGATTTATCTCTTGTTCACTCTCTGCCTCCATACTGCTATAACCTAGGAATTGCAGAACAGATGTCTCCCAAGCATACTCATGTACTCATACACTCCCAAGTGTACTCATGCCTGCGCACTAAACCTTAATCCTATCCAAGGCCTTCTTGAAAATGGGTGCTCGCTTTGTTCACTAGACACCTTTCCTTGACTGCACTACTGAGACTGATGTAAATTTATTTTATCTTAATATAAACAGCAACTCTCGCATCCTTAAAATGTGTCCAAACACTTCAGTGCCCAGGAAATCCACTCCTGTTTGGAAATCCACAGCCCTGAATTCAAGCCTTCTGCACTACCCAATATAGCAAAAAGTAAAATGCAGACAAGAAGTGATCCTTATTCCTCATCAGTCCAAACTGTAGGCATGTTGTATCATGCCCAGTTCACATATGGGCCAAATCAAGCAGTTCCATTGACCTGGACACTTGCTCACAGAGTGAAGAACAGCCTTGGCCAGGGTCCATATTCTGCCTCAATAAGGCTGTGTTGGGTTCAACTTTCTTGGTCTCAGTGTCCCTCTAAGTGAACCCCAGCACATCTCACACTCACAGGTAAGACATCTGTGAAATGCATACAAGTTTTGCTGCATCATCACACAACATGATGGGACAGCTACCACAGTACACTATAAGCCTGACAAAAAGCAATATGTGTATAACTGACTGCTCCAAGAGATTCTGAAGTTTTAACACTGGAGGTGAGATGACCCAATCCATACTATTTGGCACAGGCATCATGGACCATTCTCTGGGATCATCACCAGAAACACATAGCCTGTGTAGATGGACTGACAAGTGCCGAGCTCCTACCTCGGGTGTAGGCAAGCATCTACCACCTCTCAGCATCCTCAGCAATGGATCTCCTCCAAAATTAATTTCCCCTAAGCCAAAACTGTTTTGCCTATGATGGTAACTGGGAAGCGATCCTCTGTCCTTATTTCAACCCATGAGCTTTATCATCTTATTTTCTCCCCCATCCTGATCAGGAAAGGGGAGTGAGAGAGCAGCTGGCTGGGCAACCAGCACGAATCCACCACAGTGTATATGTCCCCCAGCTTCTATATATGAAGACAAGGCAATTTTGAGACTCCATTCTGGCAGGTTGGTCTGAGCTGTGTTTTCAACCTGCACATTGTGTGTGAGGCAGCACCAGTGTATGGAGAGTTCTTCACGCAGCCATAGGCAAAATCTTCAGTGCTTTCTGTTTCACAGCAGATGAGCATGTCGCTTTTGAGCAACTGGTGCCTAGGAGAGGGAGAGCAGGACCTGAATGTCTGGTGGAGATGACAAAACAAAATACAAACCAACCATTATTAAGGGCTAAAATTCCAAAAATTCTCCATCTCCACAGTTGGGGACAGACCTTTAGGAAAAGTTCAGCTCCGAACCAAGTAGTGAGATCTGAGAGAGCCCTCAAAACCCAGCAGCTACTACTGAGACCAGTGAGGCTATTCGTAAGTGCAGGGATCTGCTTGTGCCAAACTTAGAGGAGCTGGACCCACTTTGAGTTCTCATGTCGCAAACTTTACAAGGCAAGTGGGGCAAGGGGGAAGAAAAATAGAGTATCCAGAGCAACAACATGCAATTATAGACTTAGAGCAAGTGTGAAGCTTCATGGCTTGAGTGCAACGCATTTTAGAAAAATAATGATTATATTGTCCCTTCCTGTGGGCCTTAAGTAGGACACTAACTTGCAGGAAGAGCGTGTACTGTTTTGGAGGTTTATGGCTACAAGATACATCTAAATCAATTGCGGCTCAGAGTGAATTTATGCTAAGTTTATTTAAAATAAAATAGATGGGCAAGTGGCAGCCAGGGTCTGGTTGAAAAGTGACATTATTTGTGGAGACAAGCTATTGTATTGCAGCAAAAGAGAATTCCATCTTGTATTAATAGTGGCCAGTAGGAATTCACACTGAGACACTTCACTGACATATCCATTTCATTAAAAATTTCTTCATCCAGATCCTTTCTTCAGTTTTCATAGTAACTCTTTGTGTGTGAGCATGCAAAAGGATTCCTTGGAAAGGATCTACCTACTACTGATTTTGAAGGAGGGATTCTCAAGTACTTCATGCAAGATCTCCGATCTCGTCATTGCAATACCTACAGCACGGTGCTACACAATCTTGGGAGAGGCTCTCAGGAGCAAGAAGTGGAGACCAGGGTTGCCTTTGGAAGGCTCTGACCAGGTCCTTGGGCAAGGCTGTGAAGATCCACCTGGTGAACAAGGACCCAGTTTGGGGTGCATCCCTATTCATCTTTACGGAGGGTAACAACGTGGGGTGTGGCAAACCCCCTCCGTTCTACCCAACACAGCCTCTTGGCTCCCTCTCCAGTTAGTCTGAGGGCAAGCAGCTGACACTCTAGCCAAGGCAGGTGGCCTCCCTATGGAAATGAGCCAATTAAAGGAGGCTATAGAGGAGCACAATTGGCCAGCTTCTTGAATTGTGGCTCAGCTATAGAACTGGGGGTAGAGGTGATGAAGAGGAGAATTTTCAGCTGCATAATTTTTGACTCAGTAGATTAGGAGCATGGGTTAAAAGAGAGGAGGGGATTTTGGCATGTAAATCTTTTTCCTTCCTTTGAGTCACAAGTGCCAAGAAACAAATTGAGAAGTGTAAAGCAACACAACAAAGTGGTTTCTTTTCTGTACATCTTTTTAACACTACTAATGAAGGGCTTTCCACATTATGGCCTGTGTCTATTTAAGCCCTGATTTTGTATCTACTTACAGGATTAGAAAGATTAAGTGCTAATTAGAATGCTGAGGATTAATAACTGTTACTTCTGCAATACACATTTTTGTTAATCTTGACTTTAATTCCAGTGGAGATTGTTCCATGTTACAAAGCCAGAGTTTGCCAATGGTTACTAACCACGCAATACTAAATAGGCATCATCCATTAGGCTAAAGGAGGAATTACAGGGATGGCAGGAAAAAGCACGCTTTGTTTCTGAAGAAAAAAACCCAAACCTGTGCCTTCATTGTTCTCTTGGAAGCACTGTTAACCCAACTTTCCCCCTTTTTACATTTTTCATATCTATGACTTCTAATCTGAGCACTGTAGTATGTACAACATTTTGTTAATTTAAAGTATATTCAAATATCACTGAAATGATACATACAATAAAGTGAGAACAATAAACTATAAAAATAGAGAAAAATTGGCCGCTGTCTTTCCACTGACTGTTGACTGCGGAAATCATCATTCATTAGTGGGATAATTTCCTTCTTTTCTCATGTTAAAGCTCAGTTGTAACATACTGACAGTCATATATTTGCAAATCAGTTTAGCACTATTTGGTTACTTGAGGGGAACACATAACAAATCAGCTCACTATGGCAGCTGTTCGTGTGTAAAACATGGCTAGGATGGTTTCATTTCCAGGTAACACAGGATTCAATTTGCATACAGGTATTACAGTGCTTCTTTCTGGATTCACGGATCACTGCTAGTTTCAGATGTCAGGACACAAGGATGAGACAAATGCACTGTGAGATAACTTGTGGCTAGTTAAATGAGTTTGATGTCAAGGCTGCCAGTATCAGAGTTCTTGTTTTCCACCAAGTGACACCAGATGTACCATGACCACTCAATTATACATTTCCCCCTGGAACTGAAGGAGCAGGTTGAGTTCTGCACAAGAGGGCTGGCTACAACAGTTTTTGTTTATTCTAGGATTGAGCAGTCTCCCACCTCTTGGATGGAGGATGGGATCCAGCTGCTTAAAAGCACAGAGCAAGCATCATCAGTGTGGTAGAGCATGGTCCTTCTCCATGCTGTCTGCGGAGGCTTTGAAGCAGTATTCCTTCCACGCACAGAATGACAGCTGCACAACAACCCTCTTTGAGGCGGTCACAGCCTAAAAACTGGTTCCCTGTTTCACTGAGAAGGCAGTTAAGCTTTCTGATTTGTTCCTCATTTTCTGGAGCCTGAATGGTTCCAGAGAAGGTGCAAGCACAGTTGTGACAAGTCTGTTGTTCTTCTTCCACCCTTCTAAAGCTTTATTAGATGTGTTTCTTGGGCTTGCATTTAATGCAGAGGTACCATGTGCAAGAGAACAGGGTCTGCAGAAGGCCTGGGCCCCTCTGGAGCAGGAAGCTCCCATGCAATCAGACTGGTTTTAGAAGACCTTCCCAGGATTTTGTTAAGATTGCGGAAGACCTGCAAAGAGTCAGATTGCTCTGTCCCTGTGTAATGAAATCATCAAGGACAAAGTCGAAGACCCCTAAGGAGTTTTCCTTCCTCAGGCCTCAAAATGTGTGTGACCAGAGCCAGTCTTCTCTCTGTTAAATCAGTTCTCAGTAGATAATTCCCAGAGAACTACTGATGCTTAATAAATTCTCAGATGTGCCTGTTCAAAACAGTTCGACATTGAGAAGGTTTTCTGATGATAACTATCTAAAAACTATCTGAAAAACATCTTGAGTATAAGAAAAACCTTTCTCCAGAAGTCTTTAGAGAGGACCTGGAAGGAGAGACAGGAAAAGGGAGCAAATTCTGCAGCAATGATCACTGATAAATACACCAACAGATTATCGATGTAACAGGCCACCTTTTAGAAACAGAGAGGGATTGACCGACAGAAATCCTATTTTAGCCCATATGTGCTACGTATTTCAGGAGATGAGACATCTGATTTCTCTTCCTGCCCTCAAACACCAAACTGCATGACCACAGAGTACAGCCTCTTCATTCTTCCTCCCACAAGAAACTTTGTCAGTGTCAAATATATTATTCTGCACAATACAAAGCACAGAAAAACATTTTCCAACGCCAAGCCCTTATCGTAATTCTGTACTACGTAAAATTATCATGAGCTAGATGGTGATGAAAGTAGCACACACCTAATGTCTGTAGCTTGCTAGGAGTGGAACACAGATCCACTACAGCTGGTACCTGCCTGATGTGGCTGTCCTGGAGAATAAGTATTGTAGCAAACTGCTCTTTACTAATCGTACTTCAGGGAGGGACTGGCAAGAGCAAAAGGTTGCAGCTGATTTCACCAGTGTATTATTCCACTGGATTTTTGTTACAATACCTATAACTGATTTTTTAAGGCTTTATTTATTTATTTTTTTAGTACATACATATTTCTAGATAACAGCTTTCTTTGCTCCCAACTTTTTATATAAACTCTTGGGCACTTCTTTCATCAGCACTTACATTCATACACCTTTCCAGTCATGCAACTCGAGCATCTTCTGTTAAGAGCAATTGTTGCCCCAGACAAAAAACGAGGCGGGTGTTTTTTGCAGGTGACACCAGCCTCCCTTCTTCCCCCCCTCCCCTCCATCACCCCATCACCGAACGACGCGTCGGTTCATCGTTTCACCACCAGAGAGCGCAGCCTGAATGCCGATGGAGGATTTTTATGACAGATTTAAATGAAATAAATAAATATTCCACCTTTGAAATCCTGTTCTTTAGAAAAGGGATGCAGTTGTGACAGGCATAAAATGGAATCATTGAAAGAAAGTTTTCCAGCGCAATGCCTCAAGTCTTTGCTCCGCTTCGTTCTAGTCTCATCCAATCTGGTACGGTCTGGTACAACAGTACAAAATAAGCTTTGTTGATTTAATCAAACAAAGCAGTCTTGAATTAGGGTGTTTATGCCAGCTATTGAGATCCACAGTATGACTCTGATGGACTGAGATTAGAGAAGAAAAGGGAAACTAGATTTTTATAGAAACTAAAACTACTCAATGATGCAGAGTACTGCCTAGAATAGATGAATAGAGCACATTTCTCACAAAATTAGCGTCCATTAGTATTAAAGCTATGTCTGTTTAAAAACAGGACTACTGCTTTAACACTGATTTATCTTTAGGTTGTTTTCTCTGTTTAGTAGTGATTTCTATCCCCGTTCTGCTCTGCTTTCCAACACTACCATTTGTTTATAGAAGAGGGTCCCTGCTTCCCCCCACCCCCACAGTATGTCCAATACCTTTCCATCACACATATTTTCATGTATCCTGATACATATGTCACATGCATGGTGATGCACAAATGTGCATCTGCATTTCTCATTCAATGAAGGGTTCAAGGCTTGTCTTGCCCTCTTCAAACTAGAGGTGAGCTCTAACACTCTCTGGAATGGAAAAGCCAAAATAAGCTCTTTAACTTAACCCCCAGCTTCTCATCCATGAGCTCTAGACAGATTGGGCATGGGAAAGCTCAAGTATGATTTTTCTTAATTCTGAGACTGGATTTTCTTAAGTACAGCATGCATCCACCAAGCTAGGGCTGTGCTATAGTCAGCCATGGGAAGGCACAACAGGCCTGGTGCAGAATTTGCCATGCTATAGGTTTGTTGCACATTATCTCAGAGGATAAATAGAGCCAGAGCTCCACAATGATCAAACCTGGAATTCTCAGCCCCTAATAGTGAAACATAAAAATAACTTTATCTATGGATTTTATCACAGAACTTCCAGAAGCTTGACCTGTTTTCATAACACTGGGGCTTGTCAGCCCTAGTCACAGGAAACTCCTCATCTGATTATCAAAACTCGGAGTAGGACAGAGCCAGTGTATGACACTTTCAGTCATACACAGATTACTCGATAACGAGAAACCTACATTAATATGCCTATATGAAGCGATCTGCTGTCAAGCTAGTCAGTGAAGAACTACTCAATGCAGTCAGTGGCACCTAGAGAAAGTCTTGGTTCACCCTACAGTAGTGAAAGTCTTGGTTCACCCTACTTGCACTTGGTATCACACAGAGATTCCTAAACTTATGTGTTTTAGTTTCACGAGTCTTAGGATGTGAGCAGAATTCCCCTCTCCTCCATCAGTGCTTTAAAACAGATTAACATTGAGGAACCTTAGTTCAGAAATCACAGCATCAGATAAATGAAGAACCCAACCCAGCCTCTGGAGTGTCGCCTGTTTTCAAGTTTCACCTCCGTTTTGTCACTCCATTCCTGTCAACTTCCAAATGAAGTAATATTTTTCTCTCTTTCCCTAATAGCCTAAATATCCTCAGTGTTTGAATACAGCAGAGAAACAGATAGAGCACGGTCCTGAATTGCATTCTCTGCCAGAACTGGTAAAGCAGTTGTGAGGTAGGATGAGGTTATACTGCTCAGGGGGTGCTAACACATTTGTTTCCCCAAATGAATGACCATCTGTTGAAGGTGATAAACAGGTGAAATACATAGGATCTCCTTCGTTCTAGAAAGTCAGATTTTCTTTCCCCTGTATATATGGGATCCATATATTATCAGAAATGCATTTCAGAACAACCTATTCACAGTGACAGTCTGGCAAGCCAGAAAAGTAAAACCATCTCATTTTATCAATGAAGAAGTAGCTTGTACTTTATGAAAGAGGAATAACAACATTTCTGACACAGGCCACCAAAGCCAGAGAGCTCTCAGACCTTCATCTTTTTACTGCCCTCTGTGTTTTGAGGGGAGACAGATAAGAGGATTATCCCCTTTCCCAATGCAGGAGCAGTGTGACGTTTTCCTCACTGAGATTTTACCTCCTGGCCCATTAGCAAGCAGGAGAGCAGTAAGCTGGAGCTGAGGCAGGCACCCAACAGAGCTTGAATGCGCAGGTTTTTTCCTATCTGAAAAGCCAGCTTGCAGGCAGACATACAGATCTCCTTCCACTGCTGTATGGCAGTGAAGGATTCATCCTGGACAGAGGTCAGGCCATGGCTTTTCTGTTGCTGCTTTTCCCTAGGTGTCATTCAGCAAAAGGCAGTTCTGCAGTGCTTTGGAGGGTCTGATAATCGAAGGCTACATGGGGCAATGTGAGAGTCTCTGTACAGTGAAGGAATGTGTCCCACAGGCCGCTCAGAAAACACTTGGCGTAGTCGAGATCTTAATCAACTCCAGAATGGAAAAAGCAGCACAAGTGAAATGTCTCTCAATGCCCATGAATACCTAAATACAAATTCAATTATAGAAGGAGAAGGGGAAAAGTAATGAGCCAAGATCTGGGTGTTTTTGAAGTCATCCTACAAGGAAGAAAAGAAAAGGCTGAAGCTTACTGTGACCTAAATAAAGCAAAAGAATTAGGTACTTGTGATCAAAGGGTTGAATGATGCATATACACATCTCCCTAAATAATAGAGGGGGTGAGGAAAATGACATGTCATTATTCCTCTGAAATAAAGTGAATTACCTGTTCTGAAAAAAAGAGTTAATCTGTTTTTATACAGTGAAGAATAATGCCACATTATTTCTTCCAAAATTAGCAGCTGACAAGCTGAGACTTCAGTGCTCATAGCATCTAACTGTCTGGCACCACATTGCACTTGCCACAGTGAAACTTTCCTTTATTGGTTTATTGGTTTTATGAGCTTTGGTGGGAAAGAGCCATTTCCACAAAGGCCTATATCCACTGAGCTCCAGAACAGCAGTAGGTCTAAGACATCTCAGAGTATCTTTCTCTCTAGAGAGCCAATGTGCAGAAAACCTGATACTGACATTTCAAAAAAGTTACAGAACTCAGAAGGGACTCAAAGTCCTCTTTCAGGGGCCTAATTGTACAGGAAAGGCCTTTCCAACCAGTGCTGTATCCCTTTATTAGTTGCCTTCCAAACCAGAAGCAAGCATGTGACAATTTCATCCTAAAATCCTGCATTTTGTCATTTCCAGTGTCCAAGGCAGGCAGCAAACACCGAATTTTGAAAGCTTAGACCCATCTGAGGAAATAAGGGGGTACTTTCTTTTCTTTTCTCAAACTCCAAGGTTTCAGCATCTGGATAACCAGTCACATACCCATAGTAATGGCTGAACAATTTATTTTGAAAAGATAATGCCTATATTTTATCACTTGAATGCACAGGAATGGCATAGAGACTCCTCTTCAAACCTGTTCCACCAAGCAATTCCCTCTGCTGTTCATGTTCAGAGTGACAGTATGAAGGGCTCAGCGTTCATAAAGAGGCATAGGAGACTGAAAATCTGACAATTCATTTCCATCAGACCTGGGAGACAAAAATCACCAAGTTTATTTAACCCCTAGAGAGTTTCAATTAAATAACACTTGGATGGATTAACCAAGCTTTTCTGGCTCTCCTTTACTGATGCAGGGCCATATTCATGCTCAAGTTCGTGTTATTCCCTAGTAACAGATTGGAAAGGAAATATAAGTTAAACCTTCTCTACCACACACATCTGAGGAAGTGATCAGGTGACACTGTTGGAGAGGTTGGCCTGTTCACAAAGACGTATCAGCTAATGCATGCTGGAGTTGAAGGCCTGAAAGAGGTAAACACATCAAAGCCGTATCCTCAACTCCCCATATCCATAGGCTTTTGTACTGGATAAAAGCCCTTCGTCAGGCAGGATAGGCATCTCTCTATCCAATCTAATGATGACTCCATGATAATGCCCCGGGGGTGAGCACCTACTGGTCTTTACCCAGGAAATCAATGCCTCATGGGAAATCTCCCATCTTTTTGAGGCTTCAACAGCCCTCAGAGAGATGAGCAGAGATGAAATGGATTGAACTAGGGAGGCTTCTAAGGCAGCATCTCCCTCCAAGAAGGCAAAGCTGCCAGGATATGCTGCTCAAGAAGCAGCATCCAAGCAGCAAGGTTGCCTGTGCCTGAAGGTGCTATATGAGACAACAGATGACTAGGGCAAACTGGTGGTCTGGGGCAGTAGAATCTGAGTATCTAGCTCAGCAGTTTTCATTTGTGGTTCCTTGAAGGCACACCTGGTAACCCAGTTGCAGACAAAAAGCAGCCTATGTTTATCACTGTATACTCCCTGAAAGCAACTTACATTTAGAAAGATTTACTTGCACACCTTTTGCAACCTACTTGATTCTTCGTCTGTATGGAACCTGGTGAAGCTCTACAATATCTGCTGCATGAAAGCACCTAATTGGTAAACTTTCCTTTTGTTGTTAACAGCAAAAATTGCTGTCAAGACTGCCTTCAATTTTACTTCTGCTACTTGTTTTGTAATAGAGTGTAAATTACATCAGGCTAATGAACAGCTTTACATTAAGTTTAAATGGTTTCAACTGACCTGCAGTCAGTGTTCTGCAGTATAACACTGGCAAGTGTGTAGTCTAAGGAAAAGATAGAACATCACTCCCCTACTAACTACTCCATGTATTTACCTGTCAACAGGAAAGCCAAACAACTAATAAACAGCTCCATGAGTACAGATAACGTATCTGTCAGCAGACAGAAAGCAAGACCATCCACATTAAAGTATCTAAGCCCCCTTTTTCAGCACATAGATCTAAAATGTAACTTCTAAGACTCACCCACTGGAGTGCTCCTGCAATTGTGGAGACACAATTACACTTTCCATCACTGCCTATTTACGAAGCACAGAAAATAGCTTCCTTGAGAAAGCAAGAAAATTGAAATAAAGCACTGGTTTAATTATATTCATAATGATTTATTTGAAAATGTGTTCTCATTAAACTCTTATCTAAGCACAACCCATTGTAAGGCAGAAGCAGTTTGGTTACACCTGAATTTAAAGTCATTATTATAATTATTCTCACCAGAGCAGTCGTTAATCACATAAACAATACCCGTCTTGCAGAAAATATGTGATAGGTAGCTATATTATAATTTACTATTATTTTTCTTACATTCTTTAACTCTTACTTGAATAGTTATTTTTTACAAAAAAATTATTTTGAAAAAAAAATAATAATAAATCTTACCTTCAGATTGATGTGTGGCAAGAGGCGTCTGTGTCTCCTTGGAGTAGGATACCACCTCCCGAGGTAAGAAATCAACCTGGGTAATCTTTGACACCCCTAGTTTGTGCAGTCTGCGTCTAAGATGGAATACATGACATCAAAAGGTTAGTCATGTTAAATGTAAACCAGCAGCAGGAACAAGAGTGTTTACTTTTATGAACTGGATTAAAAAACCTACTTCAATGTTTACTAAGATGAAACACAATACACTATGCATGAGAAGTACCTAAATACAGTGAATAAAATTAACGTGTTAACCACTTGCCATAACAGAGTTACTGAACTCATCTGATCATGCTGCTGAGAGGGCTTGTAAAGGGCAGAGGGAAATGAACTGCTTGTGCCCCTTGTAACAGCAAAAATCTGCTTTGTACAATCATTACAATATTCTGCCTGCTCAAAAGAGTTAGTCCTCAGTCTGAGACAATACAATAGCGGAAAGGACACAGTGAGTATAAACCAGGCTAGATTAGGACTGTCAGATGCTCACCTGAGAGCAATAATCGAGCCTTTAATTGGCAAGGTAAGTAATTTCCATAAAAAAGGAGATTCTCCATTCCACAGGAGTCATTAGTAGTGGAATTGGTATAGGTTTATGATTAGTAGAATCCCAATTCAAAGATTGGAGAGGAGCTCCAAGACACAGTCGGAACAGGGCAAGTATAGCCTTCTTTTTCTGCTCCTTCCCTTACTTTAAAAAATCCATATGAAATAAATCAGTAAAGCCAACTAACTGTGATTGGCTAAGGGAAATAGAAGAAAGACAGCTGAACACAGTCATGAACACTTTTAGACATACGCAGTTCACTCAACAGTGTGGGGGGAAAAGTCAGTTTATTTCCAGACTATTATTTGGCTGTAGGGAGGAAAGAATAAACAGATTATTACTTTCAACTGTTTTACTGGAAAAAATGCCAACTTTCAGCAGAAAAAAAGAGTATCTTATTATGTGTACATCCCCATTATTATGTGTACATCTTAGGCACACAATAAACAAATCAACTAAATAAGTCCAGTTGCCTGCATCAACAATGGAAGCACGCTTCTACATTTATGGGGAACAAATTCATGGATACAGTGTTTCTGAACTGCCATGTCAAACAGAAAGCAGTTTGGAAAAGTAGAAAATTCACACACATTATCTGTATCTGCTGTATTTTACAGATTGCCAGAAGAACAGAGGTCAAAGGGAGTTTGATCTAATTAATTTAGAATGGTTTAGGTATTCAATTAAGATTAAGATGGATGTCTGTAAAGGAAATAGGTGTCTCAAAAGGAAATTGTTGTCCCTGGCTGACACCTACTGAAATCTTCAGCAGCATTAATGCTACATCAGCTATATATTTTTATAATCTAACTTACTGGCTGAGTTATTAAGATGAATTCAATTGGATTCAGCAGGTAATCAGTATAAGTCAACTGTCACACGTAACAAACCACTAGAACAGTAGTTGTTACAGCTCTGAGTCTTCTAAGACTCTTCTAACCATCTGTGACTTTGACAAAATGAAGAAAAACTATGACTGCCTGAAAATCCTACAGAAAAAAACCTCCACACCCTTACCTGGGGCAGAAAAACTTCTACAGCTTGTGTTATACTTCACCTAACAGAATTCTTAGTAGCACTACATTTCTGTAGCTGCTTTAACTAAGGGTTCATGTGAATTCAAGCTTTGACAAATATCTCACCCCAGCAAAATCTCATGTGCTTTTCCCTCCTTCAGCACCAGATGCGCAATCTCTATGGTCCACTTGTTCAGTTAAACTTCCCATGAAACCAGTCCCCTGCTACTGGTTCCATTTACTGAGACTCTTAAGCCTCCTTCATTGAAAGAGCTTCTTGACAGCGGTCTTGGTTCAGTATAATCTCTAATTAATTATGTGTTAAATCTGGGGCTAATTAGACCCTCACCTAATTCTACCAACAGTTTCACATGAGGTCATTCCATACCTCCTCAACTGCCTGAGGATGTGGAACATCAGTCCTAATAGACAGCTGGATTTAACTGCTAGTTGGGTTAACCTATTTGTAGACTGCTAACCAAGATGTGAGATATATCCCAGAGCGCTGTGCTGAAAGTATGTGTGGAATTTTTCACCTAAACCATTTCTAATTCAGGAATTGCTGGTGCCTGTACAAATGCCTGGTGTCACCCATATCCTGGTAATTACTACTGAAGACAGGAAGAACTTTCTTCATCTGAAGGAAAGTGGTCTCTTAACTGTTTTTTCCCCTGTTAAGGAACCTGTAATGGTTCTTGTGTAACTAAAAGCTGGCCTAGCCCTTGGTCCCAAGCACTAGGTACGACTGGAGCATCCTATCTGGACTCTACCAAATATGAACTGTAATGTTCCAGTCTCTAGTTCTTTTTAGGGCAGCACTAAACTGTCTATGGCATTCCCATCTCCATTTTTCATCTGAGGTGCTCATAATTCTTGTAATTTATGGTTTGCTGAATATTCATCTTGGAGAGCATGAAAGCTTTGAAGGATTCCTTTCAAAACTGCCTATGGGATGTCAGTAGGACTGTAACTAAAGTCCACACAGTAAAACTGATTCCTCTGTCTGCAGGTGCCAGAAGAAAGACATATCAGCTAGAATTGCTTTGCTACATGCATAACTGAATTGCTGACTGCACAATTTCTTTTGCATTGCTATCTTCTTTTTAATCTAGTCTCATGACATTAGAGGGAAGTCTGGTCCTCTCTTTGATTTTGCCTTGCTTTTGAAGACAGTTTTCTTTCAAAAGGGGTAGGACTTCTATTACAGAGTGTACCTGTGGATTTACTCTTCGGCATGCTGCTTTGCTGTCTTTGCACTGACTGCTCATGAATGATTGAAAACTTGTGGCTAAACAGAGGGTTATCTTGCTGCAAGTCAAATAAAGGAACTTGCCTTGCCCCTGGGAGTGGTCATCTTTTAATTCAAACTACTAGGAAAGGGCAGCTGAGATTTCTAAAAAGTTTCTGCATATTAAAACAGCTCAAAAAACTCCACCTTTTTGGTGTGGTCCAGGCAAAGTTCTGGAAGTTATATCTATATGAAGGCATACTCAGGTGAAAATTACAAGCATTTCTAAAAGTTCTGGTTGTGAAGAAATCCTATTTAGAAAGCTCTCTGGATACTTTCCACTCTCTCTGATCTTTTGTGGTGAATAACCTTAACATCCCTAGGTGCATCTGGGAGCACCCTCAATTAGCAGTTAGAGGGAAATTGTTTTTACCATAGAATGGTGAATGAATTTCACATGAACCAGTAGAAACATAAGAACCTCGCCTGCAGACTCAGACAGGCAAGCTCGTAAGTTCATTGATAACGTCTTCAACATAGATTTGGTTTTGCCTATGACTCAAGTTCTGAAGAATGTGAGGGACTTTCACCTATCCCTTTTAGGGGAACAGTTTATCCTAAATATCTCCACAGTTAGGCATTTATAAATTATTTAACCATTTTTTTTCAGATGCTTGGGGTAGAGGAGTTCCATCCCAAACTAGAAAATATTAATTTATCTCTAGTACAATTTTTAAAGATGCTTGATTAGACTGAACTCAATTAAGATAGCAATTACTGTTGGAGTATGATCATATTTAAATGCACAATTATAAGCACATATACAGCTCCTAAGAAAAAAGGGGAAATTGCTATTAGATGTGGGAACAGCATAACTATGGAAGACAGGAAGGAGGGGAAAAAGTAGCCTGCAAATGATTCAGAGAGAAAAGTCTGAATCAACAGGTACAAATGAGACCAGTGTAACTGTACATGCACATAAGTGCCACAATAATAACATTTCATCTGTAATGAAATAGTTATTTGTATTGTGTTTCAGGCAACAGAAAGAGCAGCCTATCTTTTCACGAGCTTCTTTAAATAGTTGGGGTATTTTCCCACAAAGATGGCTTTGCTGAAGCTTCTTATTAATGAAACTAAAAAAAAGGAAACTTAAATTATGGTCTTTTTGAGCCAACAAAGCAAATGAAAATCACATAAAACCAGCTCAACTGGGAAGCATTTTCAACGTAATTATTGCAAAGAAACAATAAATGAGTAACAAAAAGAGCTGACGTATACCCAAGTTCAGAGTCAGACTGGAGCTGCAGCACTGAGGGGTCTGTGTCCCATTGCAAGGTCCTAGGGTGGTAATCAGCCGTGCAGCACAAAGGGGAGGGGAAAAAAGAACACATAGAATTAACTGAAAGGATGAACAAAACCCCACCTTACTAGTTACATGCTCTATGCAGTACATTCAACCTCCAAGTGCAAGGGGCAGCCACAATACATTAAACAAGGTTTGTACGTCAAATTTTGACAGGGCAAGTAACTTATTAAAATTACAACTTATTGGTAAAATAAAGGGGGAAAACCGTGTTTCCTTTCAAATATTGGTTAATGCAACTTTTTTTTTTTTTTTTTCCTTTTCCAGAAAGATTTCTAACTCTGTAACTATGGTTGACATATTCACAATGTCCTGTAAAATCCGCAGGCACAATTTATTGTAATCATGCTTTTATGATAGGGTGTAATTTCCATGAACTCCACTGAAGAGTCTAGCCCTCTGCACAGTAAGCCATCCTGTAAAACAGTGCTCTGGGCATGACCATCACATAGTGCACATGCCAACAAATGGCATGCTGACACAAGATAGACACATGCTGGGTGCATGTGGGACAAACAAATTTTTCTTCTTTTCCTCCAGGTAAAGTTTCTGGGGAAGAGGGGAATGATACATCTGGGGAAACCAATTCTATGACAGTCCTTTAATAACAGACTGCTGTCATATGGGACTGTCACCAAATGCATGAATGCTCCTTAGGTGTATTCTAAAGTGAAGATCTTCCTTGCACTGCAGTGCAACTTGCCATGCTACCATCTCTGAAACACTTTGCAAACACTCACAGAGCCTTTCTGGAGGCCTGTAAAATACTTATAAATCCCTTAGTTTAGAAATACACAAACTGACATATTGAGGCCAACATTTCCAAAAGTGCCCACTCAAGCCTTGGCTCTCAATTCTACTTTAACTTCCTTAGGAAGCCACATCTACACAAGAAAACTGCCAGAGTCTGTGACAGAATCAGGAAGACAAGTTTGGCTTCTGAGGACCTTTTCTAGTAGTATGAATACCATATCATGCATTGCTCTCACTACCAGAGGCCAAAGCAAAGGAAAACACTCCTGCACCAAAGCCATGCGGACAAGCTGATAGTCCTCAGAATTAAAAACACCCCTTACTTATTCTGAATACAAATTCTGAGGAAACAGAACACAATATTATCAGGTTCAGCCAAAACCAGCCATGTAACCAGTCATACTAAATTTACACAAGCCTCTCTGCACCAAGAGCAACCTCTGCCAAGGAATGACTCGTATAAACTAGCAAGTTATTGAATTATGGTAGAAATGATATCTTAAAGCCATATAATTATGCTACCTCCTGTACTTAGTAAATTCAACCAATCTATTACCAGTGTTAACTCACTCTCTGGAGAGACAGACAAGGGCGTGTGCTGCACTCTGTTGTGTCAGAGTGAGAGAATCAATCCCAACACACTGTACATATAAAAGTAATAAAGGATTGTAATTCAAAGGTGCTTTCCCATGCAGTGTAGGGGCACTTATTCCCTTCAGCTTCTTGTGATCCATAGACTTTCCAGTGATACAGAAAGGATTCCCCAGAAAGGGACACAAACAGAACAACACAGTAATAAAGAACAGATTTTTTTCCTTGTAACTTGACTGTAGGTCAAGTAAAGTGGAAAGTGGACATAAGGATCTAAATGCCTGATGCAAGGCAAAGGCATCAGTGAATAATGCATTATAGGTACTCCATTAAAAATGCTACCTGTGTGAAAACTACTCTTTTAAATATCACCAAGGTCAGTAGCATATATTAGGACTTGCTATGCAAATGCCAGTTCCTAATCTTATAGCTACATAGGGGCTACTTATACATATCCAGGTTTTTTAAAACACAAGAAAACATACATAACTAATTTCTCATCCACTTTCCAACCTAGGTATAAAGACTGTTTCGTCAGAAAGAACTCATCATCTGACTAAAATAAGAGCTTGCAACAGGTTTCTACAGAGGTACAGCCCTTACATTCCACCTCAAAGAATCCAGACCAGGTTACAAGAGACGGCACATTCACCCAGCTGAATATCTAAACAAAATAAATTTGGAGATCTCACACATTCAAGATAGCACTCAAATCCCCAAAATTTGAGAATCCCCACAATCTAGAACCTACGGTTAGGGGGCCATCATTTGTTACACGTAGACCATACATTTTAATAGCAATCCTCCATGACTCGTTTTCAACATTTTTTGCGCATCTGCAAAATATTTCCTACATTTGTGCTCCAGATGTTAATTGTTCTCTCTGCATCGTTGTGTTACCACTTGCAAAGCTCTGAAAAATAGATAAAGAAGCAATCTGCTGTGTTGCCCTCTCAAGCTTGGCTAAGCAATGTCGTCACAAAAATGGGGCTGCAGGCAGCAGATCTTCAGGTTTCAAGTCTCTTGCCCTAGGAGACACAAAACTCAAGTGGCTACACTTACATACTGGAGGCTGGAGAGCACAGGGAGTGACTATATGTTTCAAGGAGCGATATTGATTTGCCCTTTGCCTCTACCTGACACCTGAAGAAGATCTGCAGATCAAAATGAAAGTCAGTGAACAGCAAAGATGTAATCTGGACCTGCAGTTTAGCCAGTTTCCATGGCAATAACACTGGAGAAGAAATAGATTCTTTGAGGATTGGCATCCAAAAGACGATGTTGAATAGCCTGTGCTGTCATCCAGACTCAAAAATTAAAGGTAATCTGTGAACAAACATAGTTTATGATGTTCCTTGATCATCTGGATGAGCACCACAGTTATGCTTGCTCTCCTGTGGACAGTTCTCAGTGAGGATTGTGAAATGCCATCAGATCTCAGTGAAATAGTGGTGCTGATCTTTTTTAAACCTAGCGCAGGAGTTCATTCTCCAGAGTTCTTCAGGAAGAACTGTTCCTCTTTTTCCTTTCTTCTTCATAAAAGAAAACTGAAATTATCTTTGGGACTTCAAGTCACCCAAAGACAGGGGCAGATGGAATAACATTACAGACCCTGAAGACAAGTGCATGGCATAGGAGAACTGTTTGACCGGTAGGCAGGTCAGCAGTTAGGCATACATACTCCCGCTCAGGGCACTTTCAGACAGCACGAGCTGAAAGTCCGTCTAAATGGGTTCAGTGGATTTTGGCACAGATCTATATAGAAGAGATAACAAAATATTTTACCTTAACATTTTTTACAGGCAAAAGAGATGAACATAATACCAAGCCAGGAAAAATATTGTTCCCTTGCACTTTACATACAGTCTTTCACAACTCTCCTACTGACCATGTGAGCCGAGCCTCCTCCAGTGGGGAAAGGGAGTGCATGTGGCATGGAAAGGGACCCTGGAAACCCACTGAGTGTGAGCAGCAGTCAGGACTGAGCTGATTAGCCTGTTCCCACCACCCGCACAGCACAGACAATGCTTTAATCAGAACTAGCGAACTTTGTTTCAAAGCTGGTTGCTCTATCAGTCTCCCACATAGTGCCAAACAATAGCCCTGCTATCAATCTTCCTTTTACACATTTGGTGCACAGTGGCTGCCCTTGGCTGACTGTGCGATAAAAAGCTGTAGCTATTATCAAATAACAGATTGTTCTAAGGCGGTGTGAATGGAATGAGGGTTTCTAGATCATGAATTAAGTAGACAAGGTATTTAGGACAGTATTAATGCTGGTGCTGTTTCAGCTCTTAGCACTGAAGAAGTACCAGATAATTTTTGACACAATGCATCTTTTTTCCCCAGTCAGTAGGCGAATAACATACAGAAAGAAACCCATGGGAGAAAGAGACCCAGATGTCATATATTTATTAAAGCATTGGATGGTAAAGCAACTTGTTAGATTTTTCTGTTCTGAATTCCTGCCCAAAGCATTTGGGAGATATTCAGAGCACAGTTTTAAGAGGACAAAGGCCACTGCAAAATTTGAGGCTGAAGGTGAAAGGAACCAAAAAAGAAGAGCTCCCTTTTCTGTATTATTATTATTACCATGGAAAACCAGGCACTGTGCCATCTGTTACCATGGCCTGTGAAACCTCACTTCCAGAAGATTTTATTCTGATTGCATAATGTCAATTATGTAGATTAAAAATGTGGAAAAGACTAAAATAAATAAACTAAAATTAAAACAAAATACTTGAACTCTTTTGTAATGTTCCTAACCTCAGAATACATTAATGAACCATGGAGCCTGTCATCTAAAACCATCTGGAATCCATGAGAACTTCGCAGCTGATTTAAGCAACTTTGGGTCTGGCCTCAATGACAGTATATGGAACATATAAAGCATCAGTGCCAATACATATACTTATTAAGTCACCGTCATAAAATGATATTTAATATCTGGAATCATGTTCAGATTGCAGTACAACTTGGGTCTGGTAAGTGCTCCAATCCAACACTTTTCAACCAGTGTGTGACATGCTGGCAGCTTAGCTCTGACTTTGCCTTTTGGAAGCTAAAATCAAATACTCCCTCATCTGCTGCTGATGCTGCAGAACACGTGCTCTGCATGACTTCTTTTCTCCTCCCTTCTCAGGTCGAAGCATTCAGGCCTGGAAATCCACACTTTCGGGAAAGGCTACTCACAGCAGTAAGAGCCAACCCTGCTTTCCCAAGGAGCCTCTTGCAGGATAAAAATGTCTTTGCAACACTGCAAATCAAACTGAACTGGAGGAAAGCAAACATGACATTCTGGCATCTCCTGTCATCAGGTGCTGTTGTGCTTTTCAGGCCAGCAGAAAAGGACACTGACAGTGTACTGAGTCTTAAGGTACTTCTGAGCTGAGATATCCCTGTGTGCCTCAAATGAAACACCATTAGACCTGATGGGTCCCAAACTCAGAATCTTCTGTTGCAGCGGTGTCCTAAAATTACCCTTTACGTGAGAAATAGGTCACTTCTATGCCTTTCTAATCCTAAATTACAGTGAAGGAGTGTGTCATGACTCCACAGACTAAGCTATGCCGAGGTTTTCAGAGATCAAAGGCCAATCCCATTAAGCAGCGCATAGACTGCTGTTAATTGAAAGAGTGACCAGAAATGAAGGACTGTCTCACTCAGGGCATATGGACCCACCCACAGCCTATGAAGACTCAAAGCACCTTGCTTATCAGAGTAATGCTTCTAAAATTATGTCAATGTGACTAGTCTCATTTTCCCCGTCTGTGATAGTAGGGGGTCCTGACTTTGCAGTGGGTGTTTGTACTGTCTTTAGAAACTTAAATCAATTGTCTGAAAGTGAAACAGGTCACCATGGGCTCTCTGCATACAAACAGACAAATAGGAGATTGTTTCATGCAGCAGTTTGGAGCACCCAACTTAAACTCCACCTGTGAGGAGGCTGTCCACAAATAATTTTTTTTGGGGGGGACAGTCTAAGTAATTTGGGTGGGTGACTTGGGAGGATGAGTAAAGAAGATCCTTCTTGCTGGTGCCCAGTAACAAGACAAGAGGCAATGGACACAAATTGAGAAAAGGAAATTCCACTTAAACGTAAGAAGAAACATCTTTACTGCAAGGGTAATCAAACACTGGAACAGGTTGACTGGGGAGCTCCTGGAGTCTCCATCCTTTCAAAGACTGAAAACCCAACTGGAAACAGTCTGAGCAACCTGCTCTAGGTGACCCTGCACAGGGGAGATTGATAAGATGCTCTCCAGAGGTGCCTTCCTACCTCAGCCACTCCTGGTTGTTTGAGTCTGTGCTCTCCCTGTCATCTCCCTGCTAGCACCTGTCAAGAGCCAAGGGCTCACATTCACTGACAGGAGAGGGACTTGAGAACGACAGGAGAGGGATTGGAGAACCTGCCAGGGTCAGTCTGCTTCTTGTTTTCTTTTCTTGCAACTTCAAATGAAACTAACAAAATATGTGAATTAGGAAAAAAAGAGCCAACCAAAAAGCCCAATATTACGAAGAATAATAGGATTCTTGGTCTTCACTTCAATGGAAGGAGGAGCCCTGTGCTTAAAATGCAGGCTTGGATTACAATTTCCAAAGATGGAGAACTGCTTACATTAAGAACTGTGACCCTTCACATTTTAAAATCCATAGTAGAATACAGTGCTTAAGATGCTTGAATGTCTTTTTTAAAATGATATCAAACATTGACACTGAATGTTGTCATTGAATTGCAATCCAGTATTGTTTGCAATTTCAATATATAATCCATCATGTATCTATTTAATTTTTAATGTCTAAATATTGCTACAATTAATTTAAGGCTGCATCATTTTTAAATGACAAAATTTTAAAGAGTTCTAGCAATTTTGCTGTGTCAGTTTCTCCAAAGCTCACACTTTGCTCTTGATTAGATTCTTGAACTAAGAAACTGCTGGTGAGAAATTACTACACATGTTTAAAGTAGATATGTGTATAGATAAGCTGCTTGGTTTTATTCCTTTCCTTCTAGACTTTTAAAATCTTAATTTTCTCCACTATAATTTTCACTTTCTGATATCTGTTGTAGTATTGAAGTGTCTCTCCAAAACAAAATACAGCAAGAAAAGAAGATTCAAATCTGCTACTCAGAGATGGAAAAGTACCACTTGCCTCAATTGATGCTTTGCATTTAAGCCACTATTCTGTTGCCATCTGCGCTCTGTTCCGCAGATCTGTTCCACTTCGAAAGGATTGGCAAAAAGAAAATACCTTCCTTGTGCTACTTGTTTTCTGAAGCACATTATAAGCAAGATGGCTATCAGCACCTAGGGAGGATTTGTGCCTCTCACCAAGACACTTGTGCTTTAGAGCAGTATGCTCTGACTTCCCCACACACTCCTGTGTCCAGAGCTGGGCTGCTAATCATAACATAAAATACCATGACACATTTAGTGAACATGGCATTTGGCACTGCTCTTGGAGCACAGCCAGATACTTGGGTTTTGCATTTACACTTCCAAGCAGGCTGACACCTTTGACTTTCAGTCTTCACCAATAAAAAGAGCAACTATGACCTCCCTGAGAGCAGAGCGCTATCTTTCAGCTGCCTGGCAACCATAACAGCCTTTCTCAGAAGGGCATGAGTTTAAAATTCCCCCCTTTCTTTAAAAGGTATATTTATAAAAGGTCATGGACAAATAATATTTAAACCACATGTATATTTCAAAATTAAAATCAAGGCTATGCTGCTGAATGTATTTAATGGTTTTCAAAATCCACCTGACTTTTAAACCAGAACGAACAATTCTGGAATGCCTTTAATTGTAAAGACATAGCACAGGACCAATACCTTGTTGATTGCCACTTCAGAGAATCTCACTAATAAAATCAGCAGTGAAATTCATCCAGCTTGCTGAACCTACTTGGTATATTTAAAGTCTGTCTTTTGATTCAGGTTTACATTACAGAATATAGTCTCATGATACTGTAATGAGCTTTGTTGTTCTCACAATGTATATACCATAGCTACAGAAATCTTACTCTGCAAATTTATGCTGGTTTACCAGGATGGTCACTGTGAGTAGCAGGCTGGATCTGCAAGGAATGAAGGTCAAATAGCTAGAAGCTTCTCCTCAGCCCATGAACTGACACGGATTTACTGTAAGTGCTGGATAGCATGAACTGCCATTATGAAAGAGCAGTAATAAAAAACACGTTCAAGAGGGGGAAGGGCACAAGTTTTTCGTTCTTGCAGCAAACCCTGAAAATTCTTTTTTAAAACAGTATTTTCATCTCGGTTTTTATACAAAGAGTAAGATTATGCAACAAAATAGAAGTCAGATGAACACAAATGTAAAGCAAGAACTTGTCAGGAAAAGTTTTTACATATTAATAGCTCCTGTAGATGCTTTAAAGGAACCGCAGTACTCACGTTAGGACACTTTGATCCAGAGTTGATGGACATGTATATAAAGGGAGGCTTTGGATAAAATTGCATAAAAGACAGTCACATTTACTAGTCAAATCTAGAAAAGGCAATCCATACCCTTTCAGAGGAGTCAAAGAGCTAACACGAAGGCTGGAACCTACAATCTTTAGGTCTTGTATTATTCAGCTGAAGAAGAAGGTGATTGCAGCGAATTTTCATTTTTGCTTCAGTGCTAAAATCCAGTAACTACTAGCTGGAAAAAGAGTTTTGTTTATAGAATTCATTTGGTGCTAGAAACAGCAGAATCATTCCAGAGGGGATGAGACTTTTGCTACAAATAGGTTGAAACAAGAGGAAACTGGATGAGAGTTAACAACATTTTTTCACATCAACAGTAAAAATGTCAGAAGTTTTCATGACCTAATTACCTGACTTGCAATAGACCAGATCAGAAATTTTATTCTGATTTTGAATTATTAAAGTAAAAAAGTAAAACTAAAATTTCAGAATCAAAATCAATTTTAACAGGAAAAACAAAATGTTCTGCTTATGAAGAAAAAAAATCACAGCTTTGAAGAAAATGCCTAAAAAAATGAGTGACTGAAATAGCTACTCAGAACCTCCTTTCATTTTTCCAGATTAAACATAAAATTGTGCGTAGGGATATGGCAAAGGGCTTTTTAATAGGCTAGTGAAGAAAAATAACCATCTACATGCACAAACTGTACCAGTTCAACTATGTTAAACAGTTTAACATGGGAGGTGATCACACATAATTTAATTAAATCAAGATGAAATTCTATGCAAGAGAGCTATTTAAGCTGAGCTGACCTTAGCAAGTGAGTTGTTTTGGTTTAAGAGGATTAGTGTTTTAGTCCTTAAAATCATCTGATTGTCTGACTAAATACATTCATGATATGTCTGTAAATAACTACAGAGAAGTAACTACAGCTGGTCTGATAACCTAAATGGTTAAGTGGGGCTTTATACATTAGTATTATTTTCTTCTGGATGGAGCTGAGGCTCAGGTTTCCAAGGCACTTTACGAAGCACCCTGGGAATAGCAATCTTTCCTTCTCCTTTAATTTATAGCATGGAGATGCTTGCTAATGAGAAAAATAATCAAAGATCTGGAGCAATGAACTCTATCCATCCTTTAGGAATGAAAGCATGAAAATCCTTAACGATGCCACAGGCTCACATGCTAAAAGGATTGCAGATGATTCTAATTAATACAGACCATTCTGACTTTGTAACTGGCATGCACTGAAAAACACTCCCTACTTTCTAGGTCAGACATACAGACACTTGAAAGCAACTGCCAAATATCAGTCCCTAAGGTGTCTGCTTATGTTTAGAGGCTAAAAAAAAAATGGCAGGGAAAGCCTTCAGATATCTAGGGCTAAATATAAATTGAAAATAAAGGAGAAGGATTGTGGTTCTTCTTGTGTAGGGACCAAAGGAGGGAAAAGACTGCAGGAAATCTGCCTTCCTCCATCCTTGTATACTAACTTACACAGGGCAAGCAATGATGTGCGCAAGCAGGCAGTCATCCTGAGCAGCCTATGCTCATGAGAGGAGCACTGGCCCACCCTGTTTCTGGTCTGTAAATGGGCTGGGAGTAGGAAGTGTGAGAGATTTACAGCATCCCTTTAAAAGGGAGGATAAAGATAGCTGAGATAGCCAGGGTCTCCCCAGGCAGGGAGAGGCAGATGGCATTGTCACTCCTTCATAGATGCCAGCATGATTCAGGTCAAGAAGGCTTAAGGCACAATTTGGCCTCTAACACTGTTGGAAACTGTATGACAAAACACGTGTGCCAAAAGATCCTGACAATGGTGTCATGCTAAATTATACTGGAAAAAAATTAACAGCTGAGGTGTGTATTTCTGCCTTACAATGTAATGGCAGCATCCCATACCAAGGTCAAAGCCACTAAAGAAGAACAGCAACACCAGCATGCCATGAGTTATGCCATTTGCCTCAAGCCACCAAACTACTTCCCTTAACTCTCCACCGTGAAAGACTCATGTCTGCACTACACAGTGGTCCCTAGGGTTACAACCCTTCTTTTTTCTGAATAAAACACCATTCAAGTGAAGGTCACCATAATGTAGATATTTTCCCTCAGTCTTTCCTGTTGCCTTGTCTGAGTTGTGACATTGCTTTGTGCTTCCCTTTGGCTCAGCCCATTTATGAAGCACATATGCCATTAAAACAGTCATTTAAAGGCCATTTTGTACATATAAACTGATCTTAAAAAAAAAGACACCATGAAAAATCCCTGCTACTGTTTCGGCTGCTACTCCTGAGGCAACTGAACTGGCCACTTGTACTGGTCACAACTGAAGAAAGATCCGTATCATTTGTGAACACGGTAACACAATGAAATGGTGGTAATGCAAAGCTGAGCAGCAATGACAGAACAGCATCATTGCACAGAACCTGTCAAATGCATTTACTGAATGATAAAGCGGCTAAGCCCTAGGCAATAACATTACATTTAGCAGATCTTACAGAAACATGGTTTTGTTAATGGCTATGAGAGATGTTTTCTAGAGTTAAAGAGAAGATAGGAAATAAAGCTGCATGGACTGCAAAAGATCATCTACTACAATAATACAACCTTCCTGTATAAATGAAATAGAGACCAGGATCCACCTTCTTCTTTTGACTTCTTCATTTGTCGAATTAAACAACAAAGCAAATATTTAAAAGGGAGAATAGCATTCTGATACCCTTTCTTCAGCTCGTCACTGTGTTGCATTACTGTACTAGGTGAGGAACTGTTTAAAAGTAAACCGGTGAAAATAAAAGCTGAGTTGCCAAGTCTGATTTTGCAGGCAAAAGGCCTAAAACCCACAGAACTTAAAGACTTTGGTGACATTTAGACATGCTCATGAGAGATCAGCAAACAAAATCTTTGTGATTTAAAATATTATGTGGTAACAACACAACTAGAGATGCCCTTTTTATTTAAAAAAACCCAACAAAATTGACTGATAGTGAGCAAGATTAAACACGAAGCTGTAAAAAGGTGAATATAACAATAGCATGCTCTGACCCACCCAGTGCCCAGGTGCTCCAGAATTATGTACTTCCTTTCATCTGAGAAGCGAGAAATGTTTGTATTTGAGTCAGACATGAAGCAGTGCAAGATTAACACATCTTGTGCGTGTTTAGATATTGCATTATAAAGCAGAACACCTAATAAGAATGCAAAATGAGTAAATAATATGCTGCAGGCAAAAAAAAAATAATTATCTGTTTCTCCCTGTTCTGGACCAATACAAACTGAGAATGAACATCAACACAGTGAAAGAAAACACATCCTAGTGTATTTCTTTTTACACCCAAATGCCTCAAAATGGGCATGGTAAATGGAAGCAAATCAGAATCACATCTGATGAAAACATACATGAATGCAGACTAATACTATCAGCAAACTTCAAAATAGAGTACAAGAGAAGACATGCTCTTAACTACCAGTAAGGACATCCAACCTAATGTGACAGCTGCTCCTGTGTTCTCTAGAACACAGCTGGGAACATACTCAGAGATCACACTAACTGCAAGATGAACTGACATACTGGACAAAACTTTATGCCAACAGCCAAAGCCAGAGGTGGTACTGCTCCTCAAGGAAAAGTTAACCAGCACTACAGGCAGCTGTTCGGCTTCTCACGTACTGTATTTTATCTAGAAATAAAAACTGTAGTGATGATGAGGCAATCATGACTACAGAGTGGTCTAACTTCTATGGCATACGACTGCTACAGAAACAGCATATTACTGCTACAAAACCTCTTTGAGAAATATATTTCCCTTTTTCTTTTATCTTTTATCTGCCTTTTCTTTTATCTGCTACCTGATGCTGTGCTCAAACTCTTTCTCACTGGAACTTTCATTAAATATTTACAGCTTCATCTAAGTAAGGGCTGACCCTGCTTTACTACAAGTAAACTTCTTACACTGAAGGAAGCTAACCACTGTCAGAGCAATTTCAAACACATCTCTGTGCTATTGATGTATTTTCAAACACATCTCTGTGTTTGAAACTGTGATATCATTAACTAATCCAAGTAAGAACAATAATTATGGAATGAGTAGCTGTAGCCAGACAAACACACCAAAACCAGTGGACTGCAAGAGAAACGGTACAAAATAATCCAGCTTGCCTTATTCCACAGCAGATAAAACACCACACTGAAATAACTATCCTCTGATAGAAGGTAGCAAAAGATGAAGAATGTTTCCTATCAATCATCTTTGTCTTTATGGGAGCCCACAAAATAATAAGGTATCTAAACATATGTGCAGCAAAATATGCAAGTTAGAAAGTGAAAGAGCACAGATGAAGCTGTCGCAGAAAGAAAGGAGACCATTAACCTTTACACATCCAAGACAGCTGGGCCTGGTGCAGTTTACTGAGCAGATGGAAGGTAGGAAACCTTATACTCAGCTAACGGGATTATCATGTTTCAAAATGCAGAGAAGTGCTGCATGTGTAGGACTTCACTACATGCACACGCACACAACCCAGCTAAACAATAAATGGGATGCGACCACACAAACCTACCACTATAGGGTAAAAAAAACTAACTGGGAATGTATAAGAGTAGTGAAGGATACAGGGAGAAAAGGGGCCACACAGATAAACCACACCCTGGTCCACAAATGGAGTTCCTCAGAGTGTGCAATACACCAGGGTGAACAGACAGACACCCTCGGGTAATACAAGAATACATACCAGCACAGGCAAGTATTATCACATGGAAACTACCCAGCCACAGGAGTCCATCCTTCCAGCACAGATGCATTCCTGCTATTTTATGTTTAGCTGGCATGCAAAGAGCAGACCAACCCCATGGCTCTCGCTCTACCTGTATCAGGGTATTGGGGCTTTTGTAGAGAGCTGCTCAGCTCGCGAGACGTGGTATTGCGCTGCTTGGCTCTGAAGCACTGTGCAGTTTTGTCCTTGCGTACTCCCTCTGAGGACACAAATACGCAGTTCATGGCTGTGAGTGATGAGAAGATGAAATTTATGTATGTCTTAGGCATATTGAGTAGTAAAACATATGTCTCCATGGGCACTATCTCTTGGCAGTTGTACTATGACAGTACATCCTCTCCAGCACACTAAGGTAGCAAAAATTCAGAGTATCTGCTAGGGAGGGCTGAGATGCATACAGTTGTCATGAAGAAGCTGCATATTAATAGCCCCAAAGAGGCAAATTTGTTTTTCACACTGTGCTACAGCACAGAAGCTCTCATCAAACGTCTTTACCTCAGCCCCTTTCTTTACAACATTTACTCAGATCTAGTTAGCTGGAATCTGCATTTCTGTTGCACATATCTGTATCAGGTGACCATCAGCAACAGGACACTGAGCATTTGCAAAATGCATAAAAAATACTAAACCAAATAAAATACTGATCCTCAAGGAGCCTAGCATACTCTATGCCAAGGAGAATCTTCATGGGATCCGGCAAACATTGTCTTGTGGAAAATGAGACGTGTCTGAATACACTGTAGCAGAAAACCCTGTGAATCAATAATCCACATCCAGAGATAGGTATCATTTCAGGCTGTGATGTAGTTTTCCTGTCCTATCTGTGTGGTACAAGCTATCAGAAAAGTGAAGTGAGATGCGCGAAGCAATGTGGAGACAGACAAATTGCTCCATGTGCAACAACAGGGCTCTAATTCATTCAGAGCAGCCTGCTGATAGCGAAGAGCAGCACATACCAATCCCACTCCTTAAGCACACAGTTATGGTGCAATCTGCCAGCATCAAAGTATGAGGCACCTCTGCCAACCCAGAACTGATCCTCAAAACCATAAAAACAAAAAACCCAGTGCTCTCCCCTGTTTAACTGAAAGCACTCAAAGAAAACTGTCAGTAGTTTCTAGCACAGTTACTCGCCCAACATCCACTTATTCTTACAGTTGCTGCTATGGCACAGAGGGAAGCTTAAACACTCCTGAAACCCAGCGTTATCCCTAGTGAAAAGGCAATGACAAATAGCAATGTGCTACTAAAGATCAAGCAGCTAAAAAAGCCCTTATAGAAGCCTGGGCTGCAAGGATAGAGATGATTCCATAATTTAGGGCCACTACACATCCAGCCCCATGTCTTCTCCTAATAAGCTCAATGACATCAGGGAAAGGGCAATGTCGCCCTAGCTATTGGGGTGGAGATAATGGACAATAGTCCTGCAGGATAGAAGCACTACTAGTCCATAGATCATATGGCAGAAGGGACCATTGTGACTGTGCAGCTTTTCTTCCTGTGCAACAAAAAATCTGTTTGACTTTTCTGAATGAATTGTTGTTTGACCTTTCATCTGTCTATTGGGCAGGCACATTATCCTGAATGAGCAATGCCCAGTGACAGAAGATCCAATAAACTCTTCAGGTAAATTGCTTCAGTGTTTTATTTGCCTCACCATTAAAATTTCTGGGTCATTATTTGTCCAGCTTCAATGATGAACACTTTGCTGCTCTTATACATTGCCTGCTGGAGACCTTCTGCTTCCTATATAACTATTACCCTTGGTGAGAGAGTTGCCAGTTAGTTTTCACCTTGCAAAGTAAGATTGAGTGAAGTCTGTGGTTCCAGGATGATTGCTCCTTAACGCTGTCCAATCTCTCTAATTTATCAGTTGTCCTTCCTGAAAAGTGGATGTCAGAAACCTGGATTTCTGGATAAACTACACTCTCTCTTCTGTAAGGAATCACAGTTGCTTGCCAATAAAAACATGCCTCAGATAGATATACTTTGTGATATTGCAGCAAATAGATTAAGTCTGATGACTACCAGAAGTGCCAACAACTCACAGAATTATGAACCCAACCTAGTTCTGCACCAGAAACTGCTGCCCCAAATGGGAACATACAAAGATCTCTTGCTTTCTTCGAAGCTTTCAACAGAGCCTCTCTCCTGCAGTGATCAAAAATTTATGATTTCACAGATCTCTTTTTTTTTCTTTTAATATCCTTATTTTCCTCTGCAGAACACGTTAGCAATGAATAATCAGACTGCATGCAGAATTTCTGCCAGGCTCTGTGAGCTCGTTATTTCTGCAGCAGCATTAGCAGCAATAACAACAGACGAGCTGTGATCTCTGAGACGGGGGCATTAGCAGCTTTGGAACTAATCTGCTCTTCTCTAATGCCTGTGCTCAGCCTACTGTTGTACAGCAAATTTGTAGCAGAACGAGGGAAATGGGAAGATCTTTCAAGCACGATGGCATGACAAGGGATCTGTCAAAAGCGCCCTCTACCACAGAGACTGAAATGGAAGGTTATATTAAAATGAAGCAGAATAACCTTGCTTTTAGAGACAAACAGGAATTAGCACATGCTGTAGTCAAAATAAGTCGGAAAGATGGTCTAGGCATCTCTCAGAAAATAGCTGAGGTGGTTTCATCCTGTTTACCCACTGTAATGACAAGTCTACCAACATCCTTCTCACCAAGTTGGTCTACCAGCATCCTCCTCACGAAGTTTGACTGCTCTATCACACATGTGCTTGAGTGCACTCATTCACACAAACATGCGGTGACAGCATCTTCCTGCACCCTGTGGCAAACTAACCCAACTAATTGCCACCCAATACTATCCACAGCTTACAGAGATTCACCAAGGCCTGCACCAGATGTTGTTGAATTACCACAAACCAATCACTCCAGGCAAACATCTACAAGAGGCCTTCATGGCATACAGCTCGTCCTTTCAACACCAGAGAGGATGGCAAGCAAACTGGTGGACTACAAACAATGTCTTGGGATTCCCACTGAATTCTTAGTATGGCCACAACTAGCCAGAAAATGGATCTGAATCAGAAGCTTCACAATGCAGTACATCGTGAGCTTTGAAGAGGATAAACTCCTTCTCCATAGGGACACATGGTTATATACTTTCATTGCTTGTTATTGACAGAGTCAAAGTGTGAGTGTATGTCCCAGCAAAATGAATCCTTCAAAGGGCATTTCAGTACCGTAACAGCAAAGAAGTTACACCATTAAAGCTCAGAAGAAAACCAGGAATTTAGAAGTCTTCAGCCAGTGTTGTCATAGCTTCATGTAGGGCTGTGGGAAATAATTTTATGGTGAGCAGCAAGCTATACTTCACTTAAGACCACTTTTTGTTTGCTCAAAGTACTTTGATTTGCTGAAATCTACTGCATTTATTTATGAATGTAGCATTACCTTATACTACTTTCTGTGTTTTGAATGGCTATATCAGACAGGCTGGGGCTTTTCTACTTAGCAACCTGTTTCTTCTAGAGGGCAGACCTGGGAGAAGGGCTGAGGAGATTTCAGCAGCAGCACAACCTGCACATCACAACTGATGGTGTCCGCATCTGGCTGAATGGGAACACAACTTACTTTCAAATTACAGAAATGTGATTTTTCTAAACAGAAGGCTGGTGTGGTACAAAATCTGGTGACCCAAAGCTCTGCCACATTACTGTTCATGTCTGTAGAGGTATGGTGTCTGCTCCTGAGCACTGCTAACTGCAGAGAGCAATCACTGTTTTCAAGCCATTAGCAGATCCTGGGCTCTTTGGGCGCACTGGCAGCTCAGCTTTATGTTGAATTAGTTTGATACATAAAGAGCTCATAGGAACAATATGTTACATTTCTCAAAATATACATTCAGGTTTGTTGCACCTCTTCTTACTTGAACATATGTTCCTTTACCAGCAGCAGCATCCTTTCTTTTCTACTCCAGGGAAGAAATTATTTTGGCCACTTCATTTCCTATTTCAGCCATACAAAGGTAAGAAGGTTGCTCTTGTGCCCATGCCTTACACACTGCCCACAACCCCTTTCCAACAAGAAGAGAGCTGCTTCCCTCCCATTCTCCATTAGACTCTCATATCCACAATTTCCAAGGCAGAATTGCCAGTGTGTCCCAGGCTGTTTCAGCCTGTTTCTGTACAAGCTCTTCCCTGACGTTGTCAGTAGCACACCTTGCAATGAGCAACCACACAAGAACCCAAGGCAGCATACCTGGGAGCACTTCAAAGGGCAGTAGTTAATGTGAACAAAGATAACTCACATGAGTAACAGGTTCTACCACTGGACACTTCCACCTGGTCTTAGTGTATTTCCACACAGGATGACAGCTTTCTGTAGGCCACTTCAGAAGCATAGATTGATCTTTTGCTTCCAGTATGAGGTCTGGGGATCATGGCTTAAGATCTACTTGCTGCATGCTTTTATTTACCACCTCCCATCTGAGAGCAGTCTTACTGAATGGTAACATACAATGGAAAATAAAGGAACATCAGACACAGCACATTTTCATTTACAGAAGCAAAGGTAAAAATGGGGAAGCAAGAGGAAAGTGAAAAAAAAACAACCCACATTTATTCAACACTATTGACTCTGTGTCTTACCTTCCAATGGGTCCCAGATCTCCTGAGTCCTGGCTGCCTGCATCACTGGGTGTGCTCACTGATTTCGAAGAGGGAGACATAGGGGTTGGGACTAAATAATGAAAATAACAGGTATCCCATGTTAACACATGCAGCGACTGCACTGATGAAGAGCAGTGTCAGACAAATCAAAACCAATGTACCAAAATGATAGTGGATGAATGAGTAGGAGAGTTTGAAATGGTGAAAGCAAATAAGGAAGGAAAGAAAAAGAAAAAGGAAGAGAGTCAAGTGAATTTTAAGTCTTTTGGAAGTGCTAAAATTGACATGAATTTAGAGAGGACTGAAAGCCCAAAGGGAATCTACAGCTAATCAATGGAGGAGTTCCCTGTGGAAATAAAATAGCAGTTGTTTTCTTGGGCATAGTTTAAAGTTGGCTTGCAAAAGATTTTAAAGATATGAAGAAATATCAGGGGCTTGTCAAAAAACTAAGTGAACTCTTCTGGTAAAGCCAGATAGGCAACGGAACAAGCATACTTTCCAAATTTTTAATGTAATTAAAAGCCAGTGTCCATTAGAGATGGTCTAAGGCTGCAGTGTGGAAATGGCATAAAAAATAAAAGCTAAATAAGAAAATCCAGCTAAGTTAAAATCATTTCCCAAAAATGGTGAGGAGACACATTAGTTTGCTTGGTGATTGTGTTTTCTTATGTAATTTAGGTCATATAAAGGTTCCATTTTGGGTGGGACATGATTTCAACACTCAGGGAAGTTTCCCTTTAGATAACATTTGCCCAAGCTCTAGAAATGAATTTCTCTTTGGCTTGCCAGGGCTTTTGAAGCATATTTCATGCAAAGGCAGTTTTATTTCCTGAAACAGGAAAGGAAGTTCATAGCTCAAGGTCAGCCCGTGTTAAAGCTCTTCAGCGAGGAAACAATAAATAAAAAAGTAAAAATACCCTGATTTCTTTTAAAATGGTTTCTCAAAATGCAAAGGTGGCTCCAGCCAGTACTTAATCAAGTATTCTTCAAAGCAGCCACATTGAACAAAACACAAAAAAGGGGGTTTAATGCAGGAGTGAAGTTTCCCATTTGGTTTAAATCATGTGCATTTCCCTTTATAGATTTAATGGAGTAAAACTTTAAACTATGTTGTTATGCCCTATAATGTTTAATGACAGAGCTGTCAAGAGATTTGGATTTTCCATGTGGTCAAACATTTCATGCAGATTCTTCCTGGAGACTGTCACAGAAATGACTGCAGCATGAAAACTGAATTCATCTTTGCGACAGCCCTTTGGCAGGTCACAGGTATGTCATGGCTGTTCACGTATTCTGTATTCACAGTGGGATCTAGGTATCACATGCATGTGTGAAGGCAGATTTAAAGCCTCCTTTGTATATTAATCATGACTGCATATACAGGGAATTTATAGAGGACAAAATACTATTGTTTAACTAAAATGATTCATCTTACAGGTAAATTTTCAGGTGGTTTTGACAGTATCAACCACAAAATAATTAGCTAAGAATTGATAATTTGCAACACAAATTTATGTGTTTAATTAATAATATGATAAGTAAATATATCTTCCTTTTTAGATAAAAATGAGCTTTAAATGCTACAACATTAAAAATGTATCTGGTTTTATAATATCACAGTAAAATTTACAAAATGCATTTTATGACACATAAAAATAATCTAACCATTGCTGTTAGAAAATTCTTCTGAGGAGTGGTATTTAAAAGCTTCAGTCACTATATCATAACTTACAAAAATAGTAACTTTTCTCAATAAATGCTCAGTGTTGACTGATGCAAGCTATTAACTGAAATTCCAATTCAGAATGTCACAATCTACTTGTATATGCACCCAAGCTCCTCTATAAGGTCCTTCCCTAAATTAAGGCTTCAGTACTTTGTTAAATTTGGAGTCCTTCCTAAATATTACAGGCAAGAATGCCTAGGGGTAAAATCCTAGATTCAACCCTAGCGAATTTAATGACAAGGCTTGATACCTCCAGAGAAGCCAATATTTTAGCTAATACAGTGAGAGTGATCCCGGGTTCAAGGGAGAAGAAGGGACAGGAAAGAAGGCAGGAAGCAAATTTCTCACTTTTCAATGGGAATTCCCACATGACTACGTTTTTCCTTCCTTAGCAAATCCTTAATCTGAATTTTTGGAACAAGGAATTGCAGCATTTATAACAGTATTTCATGGGTCATCAAATGTGATAGAAGACAATAAAGTCCATCCGAAAAGAAATCACTGCTGGTATGCAAACCTGATCTGCATTAAGTTCACAAAATTTTCTTGAAGGAATGAAACAGATGTTTTAGGCAATGACAAGTACTCAAAAATGCCGTGAACTGGTATATGTGTATGATATGGCAGGCATTCAAACAGAAGAGTTCACTTCATTACTACAGCCAAAAATCAAAAAAGCCAAGCATGCTTTAAGAGACAGACTGCATTCATTGTGGCAGAGCTGAATGCTTTACAGTGTGCTTCTCTTAAATACCTAGAGGTGGTTCTGGAGATATACCAATGCTCTGTAACAAAGCTTCTGTCTCTCTTCTTTTGCGGTCTAGGTCAGAATCTTCCTGAGCTGGCTCCTTCTTTTGCTGTAGATCAGCCTGAGTTAAAACAAAGCAAAGCAAAAGCAAAACAAAACAATACAGAAAAGTTTCATCCACATAAAATCAGCTCTAGTAATTATGTGTGGAAAATACATATACCGCTGCTGAGGTGCCTTTTGAAATTCATTTAGATATGTTTAGATAATTTATAATTTAGATAATTTATGCTATATATATCTCTAACAAAAGTTTTCCCTGAATGCATGAAAAAACTGACCTTTGCAAGAATATTTGCAAGGATTTTAACAGCAAAACAATGGAAATCTTCTGCTTCTCACGCATCAGATGCAACTTATTCAGCTAATGTAAAAACTGAACATAAAATAAGAGATATCATTACTCTGAATGAAAATGGCCCCTTTCTACTTCCTCCAGGATCAAGAAATAAAATTTCATTGGGCTTCAGTGATGTAGCTTAAGGGCCCACATTTGCTCCCAAACACTCGTTAACTATAAAAATGCTTTCTCATAAACTTCAGCATCTAACAGAAGCAAAGGAAAGGGCTAATGTGTCTAAAATAGGACTTTGGCAGCTCTGGGCACCAACAGCCAAAACTAATGGTTCACAAGACCCCTCCCTCTTTACTTTGGTATCTGTACCTCCTTGGAGCTTCCACACATTAGACTCCTCCCGCTCTGGTCAACTGGGACCTAGAAACAGGAGGAGCAACATCTGCATTAGCCAGAATCCTTCATATTTGACTCATGCTTCCCCAATTTAGTAGGGTGGAAGAAAAACACCAATACTCCTGCCTAGTGGTTAAAACATTTCTTTTTAAAAGCAGGCTTGTGGCCCTTCTCTCAAGCAGATGAGGAACTGAACCCATGTCTCACTTTGTTAGTCTAGTGCGGTAATCAGTAATGCAAGTAAAACAAAATGCAAGTGGTCATGTCTATCATTTTGCCATGTCTCAAATGCAGCAATCCCAGCATAGTTCCTACAGAACATGCTGGAGGCATCTGCCTTTGTACTTTGGAACCCATGTTGGATAGCATCAGCTTCCAAATCAGCTGATCCTACCTGACCTCCACACAGAGAGGTTTTCTGTTCTGCTGAAACCAGAGTGTGGGGCACAGGGGACTCACACAGTGCATAAAACTACAGCTGATGCTGGTGCAAGCACAACAGAAAACCTTGAATTTCAGAAGCACCCCTACGTACTCCAGTTTGGACATGGCCAGGATGCAGAAGAACACTGCTTTTACAGACAAAGTTCAGGCATGTCACTCTTCTCAGCTCTTCCCATGAGCTAGCCTGAAGTATCTCAGTACAAAGGGTGGTAGACAACTCTCCTGCACCAGTGTACATGGCTAAGCTCTTAACTGAATGTTAGTCTTCACTCCTGGACGCCATTAGAAACCCCAGTGCATCCCATTTATGATGCCACAGTTAGGCACTGCAGCATAACCTGCAGAGCTGAGTGTCTCAAGCTGGATCTGGCTATTTGGGCCAGTGGAAAGTTCCAGTCACCAAAAGATCTCCATGAGGCATAAAATTGGAGGTGGGGCAAAGGAAAGAACTTAATAGCTTCCTTGATTCATTGGCTTGTCTCCTTTCCCTCTAATTCATTAACAGGCTAGTAATGAACACTGAAAATGTTAACGTTTAAAGTTCTGCTTACAGAGGACTCCCCCAGTGACTCCAGGAGACTCACGGGGGGTGGGCTGGTAATTGCACAAAAATGGCTCAAATGAACAAAGATTAAAAAGACAGCCAAAACTGGAACACTGATTTCTGGGATCACATCACATTTTTCACAGTAATTCCATGAAATTCATGTACAATATTAAAATGTCAGTTTAAAAGGAAACCAGTTATTAGTAAAGGATAACAGGTGCTTTAAACTATAGTAAGTGTTGACATTTGAAGGAAAGGAAACATAATCACTTAATGCTTCTCCAACTTTGCATGAAAATGAATATCCACTCCCTGTCAATTCTCACCTCTATTCCACTAAGTGACTGAATAAAAAGAAGTACAAATCCCTTAATGAAAAACCTAATGCATATTGTCAAGGACAAATAAACTAATATGTCAATCAAACTTTAAGAGAACTGAAAGATGCACCCATGCCAGAAGATGAAAATGCAATTGCAATTACGTTTTACTTTGGTGGAGAATAATAATTGTAAATCTGTTACCTTAGCTAGTAATCAAACTAGTCTTCAAAAATACTACTTAGATTGTAATGGCTTGGAAAAAAACATGAGCCCTCTTCCTGTCTTTCCTTACTCTCCAATCCCTTTCCATTGAAGAGGAGGCCAGGAAAAAGCATTGTGGCAAATCAATTTTTCTTTCTACACACACATACACATCATATTGTCTGAACTGTTGTCATCTGACAGTCCACTGGTTTTAAAAGCAATTCCCTCACCCCAACTTTCTTGAGTGAAAATAAGCATTTTGATTTTAAGGTTAGACTGATGTGGGCTTGAGGATCTCATTCCACATGACAGATAGGTACCTTGGGGTATAAAATACCGAGATGTCAAAACCTCAGCAAGCCCCTTCTGCAAGCATGAGCTATCTAAAAAGCACTTCTGCATATTTACCTCTTTCTTCTTCCTTTCCTCCTCCTTCCGTTTCTTCTCTTCTCTTATCTGAGCCAAGCGCTGCTTTTTGCGCTCAAGTTCTGCTTTTAAATCACTTTTGTCTGACATTTTGGCTCGGCTGGAAGGAAAATGATGGAAACCAAGGTGAAAACAGAAATAAATGCTTTCCTTATTTACTGAAAAAAATATAATTATATAAAAAATAGCATTTCTAAAACTGCTACAAATATATTTCTACAGAAATACTGGCCTTTGGACTATACTTACATTGTAGAAAGCAGAATATTTGTTCCACAATTATTATCTCAAGAAATTAGACCGGACATGGAATATTTTCAAATTACCTTTATTATAAAACCAATATCACCAAACATGGAATATTTTCAAATTACCTTTATTATAAAACTACCTATGTGAAGCAAACCCATTTTTGTCTGCTGTTCAGAACAATGCTTTAATGCTTTTACACATGGAAGCTAAAGTCTTCTGATTTTCATCAGCTTCAGCAGCTCCCCCAGATTGCAGGGCCCAGATCCATGAAAGGATTTCAATTTGAAGTACAAGAACCAGATCTGTCCCAAACACCCCCATACATCTTAGATAAGTAATAATTTTGCCTGCAAAATTGGAAACATGATAGCTTTTGCATCTGCAGGTACTGTGAATGGCTGCCATCACGGGATCCCCCAGTTCCACTGGTACAGCCCCACACAGAACACCAGCTCAGTCCCAATATCCTTCACATATTCACCCCTCTGGGGAGCACTCTCAACAAGCTAGGGGATATTCTGCTCAGAAATCTCCTCCACCCTTTTCAGGGAAAGCTGGGCCATTGCCCCATAAAGCTGCAGACTAGGTACAAAACCAGACAACCCAGCAAACCTGAGATTCTCTTTAACAAAGCAGCACATTGCTCTGCCAAGTCTCATGCTCAGATCATCTTTCCAAGAGGCAGGGGAAATGACAAGTAAAGAGATAAAAAGTCACATAATACAGAAATGCAGCCAGATCTCTGAAGAACATAGGATACCAAACTTTTTCTGCAGTTTTAAAACCCCACATGTGTACAAATCTGTAATTTAAGTCACAGATATTTAATTTCTTTTCTAACTTCATAATCATTACAGGTTGCCATCTAATTCTATCAATACTGATTAGCACTTTATTTCAAAGATATAACAGAGACATTCATAAAAAGAGTTAACTGCCTTTCCTATTAATTCACACATCACTGATCACATGCAACCCAAAATCAATCAGATCAATGGCAATGCCATATATACGCAATGGGAGTCTATTGTTGGCTTTATGCATGGGAAATTTAAATGGCAACTCTCTGTTAATATGATGAGAACTCCACCCACATTACTGCCTGGGTGGGTGGATGACCAGAAAATGAATTTATACGCTAAAAATTATACAGTGCTTTCACCCATCATGAATTCCTGTGCAGTTTTCAGCTTTCTCCCCAAAATGATAAAAGCACAGTGCTTTGTTGGCCTTGGAAGCATTTTCATTTAACAGAAGAAAAAGAATAATATTTGAAATCAGAAAAGGAAGCCATCCAATGAAAATGTCAGAAATAAGAGCTACATGAGGGATGCCAAGGGGCCAGCGCACCTGTATTTGTGTGTGGACCACACCACAGATGCTAATGCTCTGCAGTCAAACTCCTAGCTGAAGCCCTCATGCAGGAATTAAACCAGTTCAGCTCACATTGTCATAGATCCTGCACTTCAACAGAGCTGCCCCTCCTGGCCGTGTGCCCTGCAGTGCTTCCAAGGCCAGCGACTCCTGGTTCACTCCACAACAGCTCACAGGAAATGTTATAGCTGGGAAGGACATGAAACTCCTAGGAAACTGGACCATTGGGTACACTGGGTGTATAAGGAGGAACATAATTTCTTTATGTTTCTCTTACTCTGGTTCTATTCATGATTATACAGTTTTCCATTTGAGAAAGAGAAACCAAAACTGCCAGAAAAAAGTGCATTTGATATCAAGAAAACTAAGCAGCAGCACCTTAAAATGAATCTGTGTGATCTGTTGACGTCAGTGAGCTATTTTCACATGAGAAATGCCTGGAGAACAAAACAAGCTTTTTAATGGCAGGTATATTTTGCTTACCAATCTGCCCAGGATTTGCAGTGCTCTCTCAGATACGGCAGAAATCCCTTTTGGGGGATCCCTATGGCAGAAGTAATTTTCCTAATCTGTTGCATACGTTTGAATTCTGATTATGAAGTTCCTCCTCATGGTCCCTTGGACTAGGTAGGGATTTTGCATCCTTTTAGTTCTGCAGTTTGGTGACAGAGAGAGAGCTCCTGTTTCTATGCAAAAAATATGCAAATATGTTTTAAGGCTTATGACAGAAACCCTGAGGGTTTGGCATCCCTTTCAAGCTGTTTGTCAGATATCCATGAATGGCTTTCTAAAAATTCGTTCCCTTGATGTCAGGGAAGCTAACTAGCTTCCCCCTGATTTGAGCATCAGCAGTTTTGTGCCTGGCCCCTTCTTTACAATACTCCACTCAGGGTGATCAAATCCTATTATAACTTTGCCCTATTTTTAACAAAACAGATATTACATACAACAAAGATGATGTATTAAATTTCCTTCAAAGAATGTTGCAAGAGATGAGTTATAGGAAGAAATTAATCTCAAGTTACTTTCATCCTGCATATATTACAGTCATGCCTTACCCCCCCAAACAGCTTACCAACCTTCAAACTGGCTAGTTACAATTTTAGCACAAATTGAACACGAAGGATATATAACCATGAACACCAAGGGTATGTAGCCACAAGCACCAAGGGTATGTAACCACCTTTCTCAGGTGTCAGCAAGTCAGGAGTGAGCAAGGAGGCAAGCATACTTGGCACTCTACTTGGTACTAACCACAGAGCTAACACTATTTATTACTGGGAACAAATTTCTAATAATTGCCATTCTGAGTGCCAAAAGGCATGCCCCACCAAGAGAGATAAAGGCAAACAGTACAAAAGATTTACTTTTAGCATTCTCTGCGGTGCAGAATGACAGCCCAAGGATTATGTACAACCTAATCTTCTCCAGCCTGTGAGAAAGCATTGGTCAGAGGGAAACAGCAAGGAGCACATTTTGGAGTGAAGCAACTAAATCTCGTATGTGGGAGAAGGAACACACTGGAAGAGACACACTGAACATTGCATTCAATGTAGAAACAGTTCTTACATCGCAGCAGCAGCATAGGGGTCCCCTCAGCAAGGGAGGTTCATAAACTTAGATCAAATTTTATTTTGTTTGGCCCACTTTACTGTCAAGTGACACAGTTTTAAGAGTCCTCCCACTGTAGGAGAGCTTACCACCCACATGCAGATGTAGCAGGATACGTGGATGTGAACCACCTTACACAGAGTACTCATCTGCGCTCCTAATACTCCGAGGGAATTCTTCTTACTAGAGACAGAAGCCTGCTCCTTTTGACTTCTAATGAAACAGGCTGTTCTACGGCAAGATGCCAGTTTCCCCTATATTCATTAAACGTGCCTCAGAGTCCCCTCTTAGGCTTGGAAATACAGCCAATTCCACTCCCACACCAGAGGGTCACCAGATCCACCAGGATAGCAGCCACCCAGGTGTGTGCTAAGGTAGAGCTGAGGCTTCTGAGGACTGCATTATCGGACCTCACCATCTACAGGGCTTATCTCACTAAATCTGGATGTTCACGTTGTAGATGCAGAGACATCCTCACCAGTTAAGCTCTAAAAATTTCCATTGTAAATGTCTCAGACTAGGTAAGAAGAATCCTGACCTTAGCGCGCTCCAAGCAGTTCTTTTTAGCTTGTCAGTATATAAAAGAAGATCTTTGAAAGACCATTTACATTAATCTTAAAATAATAAAAGTATTTGCACAACCTTCTCTGCTGTACAGAACGTAATGCAGAATTACGCCACTAAACTTATCACACAGGTACTAACATCTTACGACCATTTAATTCATTGCAGCTGTAAGCACATAAGCATGAAAGATACAAACAATGACATTTTACTCTCAACTGGACTAAATGCCATGCAAGTACTTTATAAGTACAAGCCAGTAGACTTATTACAGTTTTATAATAAGCTACAAAGTCATTAATAATGATCAGTGTCACAATATTTGAGCAGATATTTATACTATTTAAGTGAGCACATAACATCAAAAACAGTCACAGGCATCTAAAAAGGTTTACTACAATTGCAGAATTGACTGATAAATTGATACTTGCCATAGCAATAAAACCACAGAGATGAACAAAGAGTGGCAACACATCATGTATATAGCTTGGACTAAATGTAAGAAAAAATATGCATGAAGTTCCCAATGTACAATGAATAAAATAAAATCAAGGAAAATTATGACATTGCACACTTTTTATAAGCAGAAAAAGAAAGTAAGATGCAACAACTCCCTCCTCGTAAAGCCTGTTCATTATATCTCCTAGAATAGCATCTTGTCTGTATGCTCATCTAAAAAGAAACCTATATTTCCAACTCTGGTAGGAGACAAAAAAGCCTACACATTTTACTGCTTTTTGGTGTATGGGGGATTTTTACATGCTATTCATTCAGTAGGCTGCATTAGAGAAGAATTATATTCACCACTTCATGACAATGTCTTTCCTGCTTTGTGACTTATGATGTTACCCTTTTCATAATTATTACCATTAAGGGGTTCATTAAGTGATGTTACATATGGCATTAGTCATCCTATGCAACTAATTATAAATAATTGATTCATTAATACACTTTTCTAAAATAAACAGGCAGCATCCAGTACTTGTAGATGCTGTACATATATTATTCATATGCCTTCATAAAGAGCCAGATAGTCTTGAGTCCAAAAATGTACAATGCCTTTAGTTGAAATGCAAAGGAATTTGCACAATAAAATACATTACTCAATGATTTTTGGCTTTAAAGAATGGGTTTATAGAGTGGGAGTACCATTGCTATTGAAACAGGCTGGGTGGATAACGGCTCAAGAGCAGCCCTGAGAAGAAGGACTTGGAGTGCTGGCTACTGAGAACCTCAACATGAGCCACTTTCAGTGCGCGCTCGCAGCCCAGAAACCAACCTTGTCCTGGGCTGCATCAAAAGAAGCATGACCAGCAGGTAGAAGGTGATCCTGCTCCTCTACTCTGCTTTCATGAGACACCACCTGCAGTACTGCATTCAGCTCTGGGGCCCTCAACACAAGAGGGACGGGGACCTGCTTGAGTGAGTCCAGCGGAAGGCCAGGAAGATGATCAGAAGGCTGGAGCAGTTTTAAACTGAAAGAAGGTAGATTTAGATTAGATATTAAGAAGAAATTCTTTACTATGGGGGTGGTGGGACACTGAAACAGGTTGTGCCAGAGCAGCTGTGGCTGCCCCACCCCTGGCAGTGTTCAAGGACAGGCTGTACAGGGCTTTGAGCAACCTGGTCCAGTGGAAGGTGCCCCTGCCCATGGCAGTGGTTTGGTTTGGAACTGGAGTAGCTTTAAGGTCCCTTCCAGCCTTAACCATTCTGGGCTTCTCTGAAACAACTACATACGGAGTTGACTACTGAAAAAATAAAAAAGGATTAATTTCTACTAGACAACATATTTTTCTCTATTTTGCGCAAACTAACACATTCCCTACAGTTAGGAATATTATACATTTTCATAACAGAAAAAAATTCCCATGGGCTCTACCTATAACTTTCACAAGTGTAAAGTGGGCATGCAAATTAAGAAATTGAACAAAGCAGTTGAATATCTTTGGTCTGTAAGAAACCACAGGGGAGCTGTTGCCCTAGCATAAATGCATTCTAATACATGGTATTCATTTGAAAATAATGATTGAAACATGCTTCAAATGGGCAAGTGGGGCTGGAATCATCTTCTTGACAGCAATTTCTAAGTAAACATATGAGTACCTCTTTCCGTCATGCATCAGAATTTGTACTTGACTTCAGTCAAATAACATAAATACTTTTGCTAAATAAACATATAAATATTTACAAGATCACAACAATGGGCAAATGTTTGCAGCTGCAAAAACTTTGCATTTTCAGTATTTTAAGGAATCTCCTGTGTGATGAATTCAGGGAAACACTAAGTAAAATTGGAAGGACTACGTATTTTTTTCAACATAACCTCGAGGCAAAACAGTCAGGCTTTTTACACTGCATCTGTGTATTTATCTATAAATAAAAATGGTTGTTAAGTGTTAGATTCCAGGGAATGTACCATTTTTATCCTTCAGCTTCTGAACATTTCAAGCAGATGGGCAAAGGTCTTTTACTTTGTTCTGTAAAGGTTTACAAATCACAGCATCCAGAGATTTGGTTCTATGCTTCCTCCTAGTTGCTATGCAACAGGTCAGAGCATCCCTAGCCTATTTATTTTGAGGCTGACAGGGTGTAAGATACATACCTACAACTGCTCAATTATACATCCCTTACAATCTGCTACCATTTGATCTTTTCACTCTTGCTTTTCCATAATGGCCCTTCAACAAAATGAACTGAGTCACAGCAGAATTATAGGGTGCCTACAAATAGCATATGAGCAAAGCTCTACTACTCTCCGTTCTTCCAGCACCATGCACAGTGTCAATGAAGCATCACCTTCTTATCAACCCATTCTCTCATGTTTCCTTAAGCCTCTTAAATTTACCATGATCTTTTTAATTCCAACAAGCATAGTTCCATGTAAGAGCCATCAGGGTTGAAGAGAACAAGCTCCTGGCAACAACTCTCTGGAGACAGATAAGTAAGGACTAAATGGCATTCCAGCTAGGATGAGGATGAATTTAAGTACTATGTCCCAACAGGTCACGCTAGCAAAGCTGTTGCACATCTCTGCCCAAATATCCTCCTCCTTTTATATTGAGTTCCACAGAACAGACTGCATGTATCACCTCAAAGAAAACTAGATTTTGAATAGGTCTTTTTGACTGTCTTGGATTTTCCCCTCAGTAAACATTACTGAGTACAGTTATAACTGCACAATGACCTCATGTGGTGCTGGGAGATGATTCTCAGTGATGCATCTAATAATGATTTGTAGCTGCTCAGGATATGATTCCACAATTGTGCCCCTGTTGCAAAGAGTGGATGATTTTAACAAAACAACCAATTGCATCCCTGCCCACATTCTGATCTTGTGGAATACAGGATTTCTTCTCAGTCAGTTCCCCCTCTATCAGCTTCTGGTTTTATCTTTTACTGTTAGGCTGCAGTCACAGTTCTGAAGCACTGTGACTCTACATTGCCCACGTGTTAACTGGTCTTACTTCTCATGCTGTGTTCTCTTCTGTGAATTTCCCAGCTTGCATCTGAGTGGAACTGCAGGATAGTTTAAAAAAGTTTTCTGACATTCAAAGAGAACCAAATGCAAGCTACAAACTGTTAAGATTTTAGAGATGGATAATGTGAGAGAGATGACAGAATCTAATCCTCAATCTGCAGGTCACTTATCTACAAAAAAGAGCCCTGCATTTCATTTTTCCGATTAAAATTTCTTTCATATGTAAGTCTTATCTAATGTTTAGACTTCAATGATATCTGCTGCTGCCATTGATATCACCATTCCTTCAAAACCTATACAAAATAGCTGGTTCATCAGAAGAGTACCAAAGTGCCACCCAGGAGTATAGTTAATGACTTACTGAGACCTAATGTAGAATTTTACTTCAAGATGCATGTTAGTCTCTCCTGAAGTAACACAAAGACGCATTCTCTCCATCCTGCAAACATTTCAGACATTAAATCATGTACTTCTACTCCCTATGGGGGTAAAACTGACCCCTCTGACTTTTCTACCCTCCTCTTGCAATAACCCTGGTGGTATATGCCCAGAAAACTGATACTTCAGCCATATACCCAAACATGAAAAATGCATGCTTCATAACCCAGTTATGACAACTGCCAAACAGACATCAAAGAGCAAGCTATGCTGCCAACATACAGGTTTTGCTGGAAGACTTAAACAGATATCACTTCCTTCTTAAAACAAAAATATACTTTGCTTTGTGGCTGATGTTTGTAAGGACATAATTAGGCTAAAAAAATATTACACATTGATTTTATCTCTGAAGTCAATACACCTAAAGATATACAAACCAGGTAGGAGCCCTGGCTGTAGGAAATCTTCAGGGCACTTCATAGGAGTTCTCATAATTTTTAAGGAACTAAATGGGAAAAATAGTACTACCATTCCCTTTGTACTTCTCAGGGCTTCTTCAGCTGTACTAACAAAGCACAAGGAATGATCAGAGCTAGCCTTAGCCAGTCATCCCTTTTGATTTACATGAGCGGAAAAAGATATGCCAAGATAAAAAAGCAAGATGATAAATGCAGATGTCTAACAGCATAATTTAATGGACATATAAAAAAATGCAAAGAACTTGACTATGAGAGAGGACTGAGAAACAAGAAGTCTATGTCTTCCGTTTATATTCCCTGTGGCTAAAGTATTCCACTAAAATGAGATAAACAGGTTTTTTGTGGGTTTTTCTCTGTGTTTGTGTTTTGTTTTGGGGCTTTGGATTTTTTTGTTTGTCTTGAGAGGACTGAAACCCACCTCACTAGGGTTACTGTTGGCTAATGGGTGAGAAAAACTAGGGGAATGGAGGTTGCATTCTTAACCATTGAAGCTATTGCCTATTAATTTCTTTTCCGCAAAGATTCACTGGACCAGAAGAAGCAGATGCAAGAGAGAGAACATTAGTCCCTAACTGAGGCCCCTGGGTTCTAGCCTTTATTTCAGAGTTAGTTTATATTATACACAATGACTGTTTAGTTTAAAATATAATGCTGTATTTAGTATCTGGAGCCAAAGAGTCCGTTCTCTTACTTAGTGCTGGAAGCAAGGTGAAGAAAAGTCTTTTCTCTTTTTCCCACATGCTTTGTGGCATCCAAAGAACCTTTAATACCCTAGACTTACGTGAAGCAGCTTCAGTGGGAAAGACTGAGACAGAATCTACTGCAGAAGGCATGCAGCTCGCTGAATAATGCAAAAATAAAGGCAAATATCTCTTTAAGAAGTGGAAAAAAATTACCTGAGACCCCTTTACCTTAGGTGAGTCCTGTTAAAACCAGAGTGCACTAAAAGAAGGAGCACATGCATGGGATCAAAAAATGCAAACTGGATGCAGCAGCCCAGGGGAGACAGACAGCAGACACCCAGGCTGTTGAGTCTGTGGGTTCGAAGGTAAGAATACATCTGGAAGCAGAGCTCTAAGGTGAAAAAGGGAGTTTTTAAGAGACTGCATGCTCTTTAGAAGCTAGGAGACCAACAAGCAGAGGTTTCTGAGTACTGCAGTGCGGGTTTCAGCTTCTATGCCATTTTGCCAGTCTAGATTTATGTGAGCTTCCCAAGCAAGATGAGATGTTTAAGTTTGGGGAATTCAGGCATATGCCATGGGTTCAAGATGTGGGCATGCCCTGTACCTTAATCACTGCTTCCTACCAAGACAAGGCTGGCTTCACCTGAACTCTTCTCTCCCATAAACACATGTACCTCTCAAGTGTCCTCACTGCCACTGGGAAGAAACCTGGCAAATGGGCTGACAGAGAACAGAAGCAAACAAGTCCCCAGCTTAAATTGTGGGGCAACCACACGTCTGGAGTGCGCTGCAGGACTCTTCCAGCAGTAAGCCTCACCGCATGGGTCAGTGCACCAGGACCTCAGCTCCAGAATTTGAGACCAGGACACCAGTTAGATGCCCCCAGTTCTCTTCAAATGAGGAACTCAATATTATAGATATTTTTTAAAAAATAAATCAACTTTTACGAGTGGTTCTCAAAATATGGTTCACAAAGCAATCAGAAATGGTTCGTGTCTGGTTTCCAGACACATTAAATTGTACAACGTACGAGCTTATTGGTTTCAACAGGAAGTCTTGAGGATTAAGAGGGGAACATAGTTCAAAAAGTCTACAAATCACTGCAGTATCACAAGAGAGAACTGAAGAGAATCCAAGAGCAAGCAGGTAACAGTTAGCCCTTCAGCAAAAATAGACATTATGTGATAAAAGAAAGCACAGCAGTCTTACTGCTTTATACATGCATAGTGTTTTAAGAAAAATAATGCAAATATGGGAAGCCATTGGCTTTAATTACACTTACACCTAATTTATCACTTAGTGAGATCAGCAACTTTCTTGGGAAAAACTTGTAAATAAACTTTGAGAACTTTAATTAAAATGTTACCGAATCAACACTGATGAGGCATGATCATCTAAAGACTTCAAAATCAATAGCAGTATGGTGTAACTTAATATTGCATTATATTTCAATTTTGAAATACTGATGAGGCATGATCATCTAAAGACTTCAAAATCAATAGTAGTAAGGTGTAACTTAATATTGCATTATATTTCAATTTTGTTTGAAAAGACTCATACATTTCTATGGCAGTGTGGCTGTTCACAGTTTTCTATTTCTCTCTCCTCTGCTTCATTGGTAAGCAAACAATAAAACCCAGTAAGTGTTCTGCACATAAAGTCAGGGCTGCTGTAAAAGGTCTGGAGAGCATTAATAGTATGTTTGCAGCACCTTTTCTTTTTTTCCATTTTAGCCCCTTCCAATGAATATAATTTACTGTCATTTCTTTAGTTCTATGTTTTAAACTTCTGAGATAAAACCTACAAATCTATAATTTATAATTATCAGATAAAAACACTGACTTCGCAGAGGGTGTTTTTTATACATTTGAAGGGCCCATAAAGGCTGAGAAACTCAGCTTTCCTGTGTTTCCTTGCTATCGCTATTCAACTTTCTGTGAAAAAGAAAATATTGTGGGAAATAATAGGACAGTTTTCCCATGGGCTCTTTCAGTACAGACAGAGAATGGCATCACTGTTTTGTTTTGGTTTTTTGTCTCCAGTACAATACTCTCCTATCCCATCAGCACTATTTTTTTTTGCATTATTATTACTCCTATGGAGATAGTGAAAGGCAGGGACACAGCATTCACAGGCTTTGCCAAGTGCAGCAGATTACGTACATGAATAGCTAACTGCACACTAGGGGGTATGATTTAGGTCAAATTTCTTGTTTCATTACAAAAGGTTATAGATTTTTTAAGCCATTCATTGTTTAATGCACCACACAGCTTATACCCATACAGAGACACAACATGAACTACCTTTTCCCAGTTTTATGCAGAATTAATTGGCATTCCTAGGCAATGAAGTCTTGCAGAAGTTGATAGTCTGTAGCAAACTGCTATGAGTGTGTAAAAAAGCTCTATGAGCACTCAGAGCTAAAAAAGGATAAAGAAATTAAGAATTCATTTAGGGGCGACCAGATATGAAATCCTTCAGGATTATGATACAAACCAACTTCTGGTTCAGCAACTGATCCAAATGTAACTAGAAACAAACTGAGGGGGAAAAAACCAGCATCATACGACTTTGAATAGTGCGATTAATGAAAATGCTGATCTTTTAGATTACTTAAAGAGAAGACAAACATGTATTATGAAGCAAGTCACATGAGTTTAGACAGTCCTCAACTTTGTGCTGTGAGAGTCAGAGAAGAAATTCTTCTAAATGCTCTGTCATTGGCACAGTCCTTAAACCAGGACAGAGAGGTTACAATATAAAGAACCATATTAGACAGCAGCCAGTTTGTGGGTTTTTTTGGTTATTTGGGTTTGTTTGGGAATTCTTCTGTGACCTGATTTTGTAAATATTTTAATTTCTGAAAATATACAATAGCAGTAATTTCCAATGTCTTTGCCCCAATTACCAAGTGACCTGGTAACCACTCTGATCCTATCAGTGCTTGCCTAATGTGCACAAAAAAAGGCATGCCTTGAATAGTACAGATTTAATACTGCTGTCTATGCACTATAAAAGCTATGATCTGTGTTAATGGATACAGAACGGAAGGGCTGAACAGTTTAAAGCAAGAGAGATCCATATTTTCCCTGAATGTGGTCTAGGAGTGATTAACTTTCAATACCAAGATAGATGATGTAGTTTGGGGGATAGCTTTTTCCATCAAATTCAGCCTGAAAATATTAGAATCAAGCATTAGAAAAGGCTTGACAATATTGATATAAATAGATAAACAGTTTATCCTCCATTACACTTATATTTAATCACACTAGGCAGTTTTATATCTTTACCTCATTACAGCTCCCTGTTGTTTGAACACAAAACACACCGTGTCCAATTTTTCACAGCCCAGACTTTTGCTGGACTAACATGAAAAATTAATAACTGAGGATCAGGATTTGGAATTACTTGTACCACACCACATGGTAGGGAGAAAAGAACAGGGAACCAAAACCAGTCCTATCCCAGGGAAAGAAGACAAAAGCAAAGGGAAGATTGTGAGGAGGGAACATTGCATTATGACTAAGTATTGCGGAAGAGAGAAAGGCACAGGCTTCAGAGGACAACAGCAAGAAGGAAAAGAAATGTGAAGAGAAGATATCACTGGAAATAAAAATCTATGTCCCTAAAAGATTCCCTCTGTAGTTGCTTTCTGCTGAGTGGCAGTAAATGAACTGAATTACTCATTAATTATTCTAGGGCCAAGCATGGATTGTCAGCCAGCATCTGGGGAATACACAGGGTAGAACTGCACTGGTCCTAAAGGTTTATTCCTCAGGTTAATGTAATCTGTCTCTCCAGGTCAGGCAAGCTGATCAACACGCATGGGAGCAGTATTAAAATATGATAACATGTACTTTAAGATTAACAGCCAAAGAACACAAGAGTCATCCGAGCAGCGATTATTCGACAGGTGGCACAGGTGTCTGTCCACAGGTCAAAGCAGCAGTTACATGGGACCTCATCAAAGTTAATACAAAGACCCTCATTGGCTTCAATAGAGTTTGGAGATGTTTCACAGCTTTCAAGCAATATACTCAGCTGTTACAGTTTCAGTTGGAATACAGTTAATTTTCTTCCTAGTTGCTGCTGGGGTTAAACCGTGACAACAGCTGACTCCTGCCATCACTCTAGAGGCTAGATTCACCACCAGAGAAGTCACAGAGAAACTCCTATTACTGTCAGCAGCAATAGGGCTGAGACCTCTCCCCTTAATCCTTCAGCATGGAGTAACAGCATGCTGCCCACAAAACACTTCTACAACCGTCATTCCTGCTCTGTGCCTTCTGCTGTTGCAATGCACTCCCAGGCACTCACCAGAATGCTTTTACTTCAAATGGGAAAACAAAAAAAGGGCTGAAGAAGCACAGTAAAAAGAAGGAGGGGTATAGTCTTAAACTCAGGAGGAGTTGGGACAAATGGTCAGAGGCGGCTTGTGTCTATGAGATCTAGTGGTTACCACATCAGCCAGCTTCACAGCTTCCTGCAGCTCCTGCCATCTGCCTGGAAGTAGCCATTTCCCAGAAAATTTGGCAAGATGATGCCACCTAAAAAGAATGGTATTGGGGAAGCAAGCTCATGTATACTGTACACTGCCTTAATTTGAGCGCTTGCAGATGGCCAACTGAACAACAGCTCTCAATGTCATGTCTGACTAAAAAGAGTTAGCACAGTTTGGGATGGATAATTACCAAGTAGCAAAAGAGACATATTGTGTCTCTCTGAGACTTAGACTGAGACAGGGCCTTCGGCTGCCACTGCAGATTTTTCAGACACTTCTTTTCAGATTATTCAAATTTTCTGGGTTTTTTTTTAAGCCTCATCATTCCTGCATTACCATTTCTGCCTCCTTATATAGGTCAGCCGAACAGAACATGATACTATACCTCATCTGGAAATCAACTCCCCGTATGGACACATAAATGTGTATTCACCTGTATAACTTGTGCTGCTCAAATGAACTAAAATAAGCTGAACTGACAAAAGTGCAGTTTTACTAATACAAGAAGCATCTGCACTAAGGGCACTTTGCCAGCATACTCGATCAGTATTCCTGCCAGAAAATGCCCCCTTTACACATAGACGATGTCTACAGCCATCATGTCTTGTTTCATTTAAGGTTTTAAAAACAAAAATATGAAAATATCATATGTGTACTGCACTGAGGTCATGATGTTTGGCTATGGCTGCAGAAAGCCTGAGGCTGCACCTCGGCAGATATGAATTTCCATGAGCACCTCAGTGGTGCCTGCAGTGTTAGCTTCCTCTAACTTCCCTGCAAATCAAAGCCCATGAGTAGAACAGGGCGGATCTTTTGGTTAACATCCCACCATCACCTCCAAGTGACATCTCTTTTCGGCACTAGGCATTAGTAGCTCTGAAACATTCTTAATTACTACTTCTGTTGTTGGTCAAGGCAAACAGGAGCTCAGTTCAAGGCATGGCACTAGCTAATGAGCCTGAGTAGTCCCAGGAGACCATGAACGTATTCAAACATTTATGAGAAGTCAAGTTTGAGGAGCTGAAAGATACATGATAACCTGAATCATTAGCAGGAGTTGGTGAAGCTTTGAAAAACAACAGTGCTTTTCTGTACCCTTATGTTGTTCTATTTTGCTCTCTTATCTTCCCTCCTCCACCTCCCCAGTCAATTTCACCTCCTTGCCCAGTATCCTGCAACAGAGGAACCTCTATCACAACCCATTACACCCAGCTCTGTCTAATATTCCTTCTCCCTCTCCTTGCAGATAGGAAAACTGACCATAGCAAGGAACCTGCCTTAAAAACTGTCTTACAAAAGAAAAGGAGACCAAGAGACTTGACCTGTTAATTTATTTGAATAAAGCAGATAAGTTCTTGCTGCATCATTTAGAGCACCTACACTGAAGACAGCTGCTAAAGCAAGGCTTTTAATCTGTGAGAGTCATAGCAGGAACCAGGAACCTGAAGCTGGAAAAACACAAGCTGGAAAACAAACAAATGCATTTCAATAATGAAAAAAATAGGCACTGAAAGGCATCACAAAGAAGGGCAGCTCACTGCCCTTCCTCTTATAGAAAGAGCTGGAAGGTCAGCTTCTTAATTTAAGATCTGCCGGGTACAAAAGAGTATTTGCCTGAGTTGCCAGATTTCCAAATTCTGAATAATGATTTTATGTGTAGGGTGTAGTTTATTGCTGCTCCTTTAAAGATTCCTCTCCTAAACTGTGGATGAGGCAGCACTGCAGTTAATGCATTGTTAGGATAGCCTAATTTGAGGCAGAGGTGTTTAGAGACAGGAGAAAACAAGCTAATCCAGCTCTAAACAATCTCTTGGACTACTACATACCTGGCCCTCAGAAGTTTTTCATATGTCAAGGAAAAGGAGAGCAAATCCCAGTCCTCAAAGGAATCTGTGCCCAGAGAAGAAGGTGCAGAAGGGACAACACATTTTGTATTTTCATGGACTGTGAATGGATGGTTTTGGGAAAATAAAATAAAGCAGAGGACGGTTATCAGTGTGAGCACTCCAGGGAGCACAGACCTGGTGCAGCCCCAAGGTTTGTGTTGAGGAAACCCATTCTTGCTGAGAAATGCTACACATAAATCACAGAAGGAGTTTTATCCACCTTCACTAAGCATGGAGACTGTTACTAGAGATGTTCTCTAAAATGAAAGTAAAAAGAGGAAGTAAAAAGAATCAGAAAAACATCTAACTTCTCACTAACTGCTTCTCATTAACTTAGCAAGAACAAATGAGGCACTTCAACAAAGCACATTGGTATTAACAGAAATTAAATTCCTCAGTGGCCCTAATGATACCATCTCTAAGGAGATAGACAGTCTGAGGACCTGGATTTCCATTCTGAGACAGGTTTTGCAGCACTGTGCTTCATGATGTTTAGAGCCATTTCAGGGGTAATTTAATGTCCTCACACAGAAGTGAAGAGCTAACAAAACCCTGTATGTCAGGATAAATTACCAGGTGCAAGTGCCAAAGCCACGTTCCAACTTCATGTCAGGTCTTTCCATCTTGTCCCCCCTATAATAGCAGGTTAGGTTGCTTGTTCTGCTGAGAATCCTTACTTTATATGTATTTATAGTCGAATTTTTTACTTTCTGTCAATGCCAATACTGACAGAGAAACATAGTTTATTCCAGGCAGTAAAATAGGGGCTTTGTCTAGGAAATGTCTAGGGACCATATGGTCTCTGCTGACCCAGGGGGATACCCATCTCAATGTAACCATAATAACATCCTTCTGAAAATGTAATTCAATGGGCTATTAGTGGAAAAGGCCTCTCATTGATTCCCTCCTTCTCTCACCCTTCCAGGGAATCACCTTAGGAACGGGAAAATATCTAATTGTCTGCTGTCGTCATAGACTTGAGCAAACCCGCTGCTGCTCACGCTATGCGAAGAATTAAAGATAGGAAACTTTTTC
>JANRGW010006510.1:0-20459 GCA_024733675.1 Psilopsiagon aymara
GAAGCTGCTCTGAGGTCTCCACGCAGTTTCTCTTCTCCAGGCTCAACAGCCCCAATGTTCTCAGCCTGGCTCCATACGGGAGGTGCTCCAGCCCCTGATCATCCTCACGGCCTCCACTGGACTTGCTCCAACAGCTCCATGTGCTTCTTATGTTGAGTACACCAGAACTGCACACAGTGCCGCAAGTGACATGCCAAATGGATAACTTTTTCCTCTGGCTCTAACTTCAATAACTGAAGACACAAAATTCCTCCCAGATCTCTGCTTGAAGGCTTGTATGTATGCACAGAAAATCTTTCACAGCTTTATCTGCTGCCCATAAACATTGTGGGTTATTATGGAAACAGTGACAGGCTCTCGGTGAGGAACTGATGAAATTAAACCCAGTGAGAATACCAACTGAATTGTAGAGCAAAGCCCTCTTCCAGCCAAGGAAGATGGGGAACGAAAAAGTAATAACTATTTCCCAGGTTGGCTGGAAGTTTTAAAGGGATATTGCTGAGACCAAGAGTTGGATTCCAGAATCAGAAACAGACATTAAAAAGGAAAATATGAATAACCAAGTCTGTGATCCTGGGAGGAACTTTTACTGCAAGGGAGAAATGTGCTGGTCACTTCTGGAGGAGTCAAGCTCCCCACATCACACATTTGATGCTGCCCTGTGATGTTTTTCATGCCAATCATTACAAAGATGACCCAGGCCAGCAGACGCCAGTCATCTCTCTGCTTCTAAATATGTTTATGCTATCAGCCTCTTGGGAGCTATTCAGCTACCAAATTCTCCTGCATGATCCAAGCCATTGCTGTTATTAACCAACATTTCCATTGAAAACAGACCTATAAATACTCAGAAGCTCTTGTGCCTTGGCATTGGTCATGCCCTGGAGTCAACCTCTCCCGCTGTCTCATGACACTTTCCCCTCAAGACAACTGTTTTACACCAGACCTGTTGCAGAATCCCTAAGGAATCAGGATGGATGCAACAGCAGCCTTCTCCTATACTTATAAGACATGGGAAAAATCATAGAATCGCAGAACAGTTAGAGTTGGAAAGGACCTTAAGATTATCTAGGCTATATAGTCTCAGGACATCAGAGCATCATATCCTTTGGGTATAGACAAATGTGGATGCAGAACACAGGTCAAAGGAGAACTGATCCAGGCCTAAAATCTCAACCAGCTGGGCAAATCCGTCACAAAATCAGCATTTTAGGTTTATTTCACATGATTTGCACATTACAGCACCAACACTCTTATCCTTTCTACCAACACAATCTCTCTTAGAACACAAAGTCAATCCACTCTTGAGCAGCTTACAGCTTGGGTATAGGCTGGATGTGAACTGCACTGATTTAGATGAGGTCACCTGCAGTTCGGGTGCTCAGCTCATGCTTCTCAGCAAAGAAAGCACTTTATCCTCAAGTTCAGACTCAATAAGATACGTGAGCCCTAGAAGCATTATGAAGATGATATGTTCGCATGGTGTCCCTGAGCAGAGCTAAAAACTACTAATAGCAGAAATCCAGCAAAAAACAAGCCAAGAGGTGATGATCCTGAACCTGTTTCTACTCCCATGTAAGCTCTGCCTGAGCTGTACAGTACAGGAAGGCTCAGAGCAGCAGAACAATATCCTACCCTGAGACTAATGTGAAAATACAATATATTGAAGGAGATCCCTGGTACCATCTCCAACCACTTGTCCGATTCTCCAGTGCTCAGACTGAGTGTACTCAAAGATCACCTTAATACCATTTTATTGTCCAAAGAAGTCTGTGTGTCCACCCAAAGCAATCTCAATAGGAAACATTGTGGGGTTTATCAGTTTTAAGATACGATCAAGCAATATCTATTCAATTGGAAAGGTTTTTTCCGCTCACTTTCCAGGCAAGTTGATGGACATCAAATAATTAAAGTCAAAAAGTGCAGCCAACTATTGGATCACACAGTCTCATCCATCCTCTGCTGTTTTATTTCCCTGCCCTTCATCCACCCTTTCCTCTTCCCCAGGCTTTGCCTAGAGGTTTTACAAGTCTCAGTGCATCAGGACAGCAAGGACATAGACAAGAAGAGCAATCTCATGAGCACAAGAAAAAGAATTGGAAGTTCAAGCCAGCCATATAGGTAAAAACTGTTATAAAGGAGCAAAAAGAGAGCTACAAAGGGAAGGAGGGAGTGAAATCTCAGACCAGCACTCATTCCCCTATCAAACATACCACCACACAACCCATGCTCCCTTAGCCAACTGCCCACACCTTGGTTACAGAAGTCATGTCAAGGACTACACAGTCCAAGGCTGATGCTCAGCTCTATGTGGACAGCCTGTAGCTCCTTCATCCTTTTGTGATCTATTAGTTCACATAGCTGTCAAATAGAAAGCTTCCTTGCTAAGGACACAAATTAACCAAGTGAATTTCCTATCACCTGCACTCAAACTTTAACCCTTCTCTTGCTGTATTCCAGGGGGTTTTCGGTTGTTAGGAGGTTTTTTGGTTGGTTTGGCTTTTTTAAGTCAACGGATCTCAATTCTTATCATTCATCAGAATTTTTGTTGAGCACTGCTTATAACCCTTTAAAGCCCCCACCCCTATTTCTCCTTACCACCCAAGGCCCTGTTTGTCTTGCTGTCGTCTTCCTCTTGGCCAAATTGGCCATCCACTGTACCAGAAAGTGGAAGATGTCCAAGTTTCATGTCTCATCCCATGTACTCATCACTGCGCAGCATCCCTAAAGGGACCAGTGGGTAGTGACAGATGCTTGTGCCCCTTTCCAGTTACTCTGAAAGCCTGTTCACCAGCAGAAGAGGCCTGAACGCTCCCTCATCTGCCTGACCTCTGTTTCTATGGCTTGCCATTAAGGAAGAGATACCAGGCTGGAAAGTAACACCCAGTCCCTTGCAAGCCCTAAGCGCAGAAACATATCCACTAACAAAGACCCCAATTCAGCCACCTTCCAGTTTTCCAGGTGTTCTTCACTCAAAGACTCCTAAACCAGCTTCCAGTGTCCCAAGAAACCTTCAAAACGATTCATTTTTCATATCGCAAGCCATTTTGGGTTTTACAGCATTTCTGGAGCGAGCTGTTGGCACAAGGTCACTCCTGATGAGCACAGGCAGCTTCAAGGAGTGATGCTGGGTTTATCATTCGACTATGGCTTGCTAGAAAACAGAAGAGAGAAGAAGAGAGCACAGAGCACAAACAGGATGATCTCTTGCTCCTCCAAAACACCCATTGCTGGGTCCTTGCAGAGACAGGATGCTGAGCAAGACGACCTTTTGGCTGACCCAGTTGGCAAGTCCTATGTGCCCGCACTTTGTTCGATGAGACGCTGCCCCATCAATACACAGGCTTATTTATCCCATGTGATGAGATCCAGAGGGCAAAGACACATCTGTTAACAAAAGCTATTGAGCAGGCTAATAGGCAAAATGCTTTCTCCCCTATCCTTTGGCAGCAACCCAGTGACCTGAAGGACTATAATAGAAAGACTTAGCGCAGGGAAAAACGGAACCTTCTCTTTTAAGGGGAAAAATCAATAAGATCAGGGTTCTCCCCAGCCTCCACATACCCAGCTAATGTGAACAGAGACTATCTGAAACAGCGGACAGTGACAAGTAAGATCTACCAGCATGAGGTTAGAGCTTGGCTTCCCAGAAACAAGGGTGCACTTGTTTCAGTATCTGCCAGACAACAGGACACTTTGTGCAAGTCAAGGAAATCATGTCTTTTTCTAATGCTTGACATATGGAAGGGATTTACCTATTTTTCCTGTAAAAGATTTAAATGGGTTCAGTGCACTGCCAAAGGGAAACCAAATGAAGTCACAAGCTGCAGAAGCAGCTGAGTTATCCAAAGTCAGCATCCGTGTGCAGAGGAAGCAGAAGTTTTCCTTGAAGGATTTAAGGATTTAATATTTTCATTTCTCAAGAGCTAAATGTTAGGAAAAATAATAAAAGTTCAATTAGCCATCATGGGAATAATTTAAGTGCTGGAATTTGCTCATCACGCAATAGCTTATTCAAGGCCTTGTATCCACAGCAGTGCCATAATTGAAGCAGAGATAAAACACTGGAGAGTAACACAGCAGCATCCAGGCAGGTTCCACTTCGTGTTTTGCCATTTATCACTCACTTCCTGCTGAAGAAGCAGGAACCCCTGATGGCTGCAGAGCACTGCAGCAGAAGAGCTTGTTCAAACTTGGGTGCATTGTTGGTAACTCTCACAACACACACAGATTCACACCAACCTCAAAAAGAGAAGCAATGAAATATCCTTTCCAGATATCACTCAGCTAAAAGCTACATCACCCCACACAATTCAACTTCAGATTTTGACCTTACTGGGGAAGGAAAGCCCCAAGACAATAAGGCACAACTTGCAGCAGTGCAGTTTGCTCAAGATTTGTGGTTTTGGTGGTTACAAACTAAGCAAACCCTAAAGCAAGGCATAGCAACATGTTCTGAGTTAGAGGAAGCAGGAGGCGGTTTGTTTTTCCAGGAAGACCAGCATAGCTACGTTAAAAAATGTAAAGCATGAAGAGATAGCAGCTAGCAAGAATGAAACTGCAGTCATGGGGTGAAACCAGCATTGGGGACCAAGAGAAGGGTTGGTTTCTCCTGCAATGGACTGGAAAAGAAGCTGAGTCTAGCTCCTCTTCCTTTTGCTAAGCACCCAACTGATTTGATCCCATTAAATGGTTGAGTTTTCCATCGCTGTTGGAATTTCAGCCCAGAAAGAAGATTTATGCATAAGGTGAGGTTAAAGTAATCAGGCATCTTCTAGTCACATCACCCTCAAGTCAAGAGCTGGCTATCACAGCATGATCCCAGCAACCTCAGACACCCAACTGATGGGTAGGGAGGGAAGAGCTACTCTCCTTAGAGCAGGGCACAACTTTGGTTCATATAAAGCAAGACGAGCAAACTTCCAAGCCATATTTGATGGCAACTGGATTTTGCACCCAAAAGTAAACTTCAGCTTCACAACTGGCCACCGAGGCCTCAGCAAAGTACACAAGGAAGTTGACTCAACTACTAAGAGTTGGAATGCTCCAAGTTAGAAGACCTCGAACAAGACCTCACTTGTTTCATTTTTCTTTTCCATAATTATCCCTGAAAAAGGGCCTCTTTTGACTGCACTGAAGTCAGTTGATTCTCAAGTGCTGGCTGACATCAACTGCAAATAAGCCTCTCGCCAAATAAAGGCTCAAAACTACACATCAAGAAGAACATGACAAATGATGGGTCCAGACCAGTTCATCAGCTCCTCTGCTTTAACAGCTCACTGCAGAAATGGCACAAAGCAAAAGACTGATTTTCAAGGATGAGATGTGCTACAAGGAGCAGCCACCAAATAAACCCCTTAAAACCTCCAGCCACACATAGGCACAGCTTCTTTTTGCACATCTCCAGCTGCCACTTACAGCCTTAAAATCGCACTATGGAGCACAGCAGTAGTTCTTCTGGAAACAATCTGGAGAAAAAGGTTGAATCTGTAATCAAAAACCTCTAAATTCAAGGTCCCTTTTCCAGACAGACTCATAGAATGGTTTAAGTTGAAGGGACCTTAAAGCTCTTCCAGTTCCAATCCCCTGCCACGGGCAGGGACACCTTCCACTGGAGCAGCTTGCTCCAAGCCCTGTGTCCAACGTGGCCTTGAACATTGCCAGGGATAGGGCATTCACAGCACCCTTGGGCAGCCTGTTCCAGCACCTCAGAAAGCAGTGAAGGCAGTTAGAAATTGTAGATCAACTTCACAGCCAACAATGAAGAACACTCATTATGTTTTTCACCTTTGTTCATTGGTTTTGCTAATAAAGGCAGCACATTAGCAGCCCAGAGGCTCCCAATTCATAAAGACAAAAGCATTGTAGGAATCCGAGTCAAACACCTCAGTGTTGAAGTAGTTTGTCTCTCCACTCAGATCCCACAGGCAGCCAAGTCATCTCTGAAACAATACAGGCAGTGCTCAAGGCCAGGTTGGAGAGAGCTTTGGGAGACATGATCTAGTGTGAGCCATCCCTGCCCATGGCAGGGGGTTGGAACTGGGTGATCTTAAGGTCCTTTCTGACCCAAACCATTTTATGATTCTAAGTTGGCAGATTACTGAAATGCCTTGTACTGGATGTCAGGGAGGCCAAATCTCCACATATCTTCTTCTTGTTCCCCACTAACCACTGAATGCCGTAGAGGTACCTACCAGAAACCAAACCTTCCATGTGCACATGGTCATGGTACAGGGCCTCACTCTACCCACACCCCAACACTTCTGAATTCATCGGAAACCTGTGTGCACCGCAAGACACCCAATCATAGACTGGTTTGGGCTGGAAAGGACCTTCAAAGATCCTCTAATCCACCCCCCTGCAACAAGCAGGGACACCCAAGCACCAAACAAAGTGTAACTCAGACATCCATGGGGCTCTGGGGATTTTACATCGCATTAGCAAGCTGAGGCAGAGATCTGTCTACGCTCCACAATGGTATAACCAGCTCAAATCTTGTTTGCAGGACTATGCGAAGGACCTTTCTACAGGCCAAGGATTTAACATCATTAGTCACATTTGCACAGCAATGTTTCCTCTCCTCACCTCACTAATGTATTTATCAGGCTGAGAATTGAATTGCAGATGGCGCCTCAGAAAACAGGCAGCCAACAGCATTGCACAACACTGCAGCATCCTGGTTTGCTAGCAAAGCCCAGTGGGAATGAGGTTGCAGCAACTACAGCTGAGATCTGATGTGAGTAATGCCTAATGTCAAGATTTCACATGTGCACACACATATAACCAAGTGCACAGGTCAGGAGACAGAGCTGGTGTGGCAGCCATTCTGGGTGCTTGCTCAGCCTCCATCAAGTGCAGCTTGAAAGAACAACTCCCAAAGTATCACCAGAACCCACTTGTGCTCCCAAGTCCTTCCTATGAGTTTTCCAGCTTCATAGAATCCCAGACTGGTTTGGGTTGGAAGGGACCTTAAAGCTCTTCCAGTTCCAGCCCCTGCCACAGGCAGGGACATCTTCCATAGAGCAGTTGCTCCAAGCCCCTGTGTCCAACCTGGCCTTGAGCACTGCCAGGGATGGGGCAGCCAAAACTGCTTGCAATAAACACACGTACAAAACACACCTGCTGAGCTGCTACAGCCTTTTCCTGGTGAAGATGAAGGCACAGCCACAACCATCAGATTCAATCCCACACACACTGCAAGAAAGCTGCAGAGTTTTAGCGTGCGGTGGCTTTCTCAATTCAATGAGATTTACTTACGAACTCCAAAGAGCAATTGCCCCATAGGGAAATATGACTTCTGCCCCCCTTAATGCAAACCCAACCACATGCCTGAAACAGCACATAGTTTGAGTTATTAATAAATGGATTGGAAACTCCAGCGAGGAAATTAATCTCAGGCTGTACCTGTTGTGGGATGCTGTTGGGGTGAAGGGCAGGACCGGGAGCTATGTGCAATTCCTCTACTTAGAAACTTGGCCTGACTCCCAGAAGAGAACCATGAATGTGAATATCGGTATTAAAAGATATTATTCGGCATTTCTGCTTCCAAGCCTTTCTGTTCCAGGACTTGCAGCAGCTTCCCCATCCAAATGAGGATGAGCAGCTGCAATGTATTTGGCAATGTAACCTCTGCCCTCAATTTAGAAGCTTTTTACATCATGAAACGAAATACATGCAACATTTGGTTTAAAAACTAAAGGGACCATTAAGTCACCTAGCTTGACTTCTGTACACAAAAGGCCACTGCATGTCACCCGCTTTAATACTGTGCTACAGCTAAACATGGTTTCTTGACGGACTTTCCAGAAAGGCATGTGATGCCTTTGGAGATGAAGAACCCTCAATATTGCCTGCAGTAAAACAAGAAATAGATCCAAGTAATCCACTTTTGCAAGTTGTTAGGGCCCTTTCAAGCCAAATTATGTCCATCAGTGCAATTAAAGATGGATTCTGCAGACTTGAATCCATCCCTGTGGTATTTCCTACAGCCACAGAGAATATGTGGCAATTCAAAAATAGCACAATCCTCTCTCCAAAACAGCATGTTAAACATAGTATAAGACTATCCTGTTATGCAAAATAGCATCAAGGCCATTGAGGACCACTCAAGAACACAGCACCAGAACCTACAAGTTAATCCTTAGCACATCCGCATCTGTAGCAGGATGCAGATGCCACGCATCATCTTCAGACATAAGATGTGCCTCACTTAGAGCTACAGCCCACAAATACCTTGTGAGAGCCTGCATGCTTGACTGCCAAGAGATTCAGTTTAACAATAGAAATAAATCAAAATAAGCTTAAAAGAAGGCAGCACATCAGGATTTTTCAGTGTAACCACCCAAAAAAGGTGCCAAAACCAGGGAGTTTGAGAAAAAAAAGCAAGATCTTTCATCATGAGACTTCTTAAATCCAGGATGCAACTTCTGGTTTAAGCCAGAGGGTACTGAGATAGACCAGTCCTTGTGCTGGACAAGAGGAGGAAAATCCTGGGGTTATTTGGGTATAGCATTTGGATTGAATGAGTGCATATCCACCCCTTGCTAGCTGGGTTTATGCTCATGGGCTAGAAACCAGACAGAAGAGAATTCTCCTCATTGCAGGCTCTCTCATATGGGCACAATACATTACCCTCTTCTCAGATGCTCATTTCCAACACCTATAGGAACTTAAGGACCCCAAAACCTGCTGCTTCCACAAGATTTCCAAGCAAGGCTTATTGCATGGCTCCATTAATCACAGCTCTACAGTCCTGCAAAAGGACTTGGTTTTTCCCTGCCATTTTCAGCCAAAGGACCTTCCCTCATGCAAACAACCACATTCTGCAAAGGAGCTTGAAGCTGTCGCAGCACCTCTAAATCAGTTACCAGCAGCACAGAGACAAGGCTTTCATGAAAGAGATGGAAGAGAAGAAGGTATTGCTGTAGGCCTTCTCCTCCCCATTATATTGACACTTCTCCCCTTCCATAAGCACACAGGATGGCAGCAGCTGTTAAAATCAACTGCTTATTTAACTGTAATTCACTGAAAATTTACTCTTCTCAAGTCTTTTTCTCAATCCTGCATTAATCCAATAACAAAGGGATGAGGTTGAAGGACAACTTTCTTCCTTTGTGCTTTTTAGCATAGCATACATGTTGGCAGGTTTCTCCCAGGTGATAAAGGATAAGGAAGCATCTCTCCCCCATCAAGCCTCACCTTCTCTCACTGATTCTTCCTTTTCACCCCCAAAGCATGCTCTTCTCCCCAACTTTTGGCAGCCCATCACTATTCTGAAGCCTTCCCACCCTAAGCTTGCTCTGTCTCACCACAGCAGCAACCTATATATCAGCTTATATTCCATCATCTGCAAAGGAGCATCTCTCACCCATCACATCTGGCAAGAACTGAGCTCTCCATCACTGCATCTTTTCTTCTGCTGGCAAAGTACCAGCATCCTCATGGGGCACTCAAACATCTCCCCTGGAAACCAATATACATCTCCAAGAGGGGCTATAGCTGAAGGACACCACTGTGTTGGACCATCCATGCTCCAATCATGGCTTTGTAGGAAGTTCAACCTCTTAATCACAGAGATGTCTTCACTTTCTTTTTCCCCTTCCCCAGAGACTGCTATTCACAGCCACTTAAAACTAACACTAAAGTGGTGCCAAGTCTAAATTGTTCTTATAAATATCTAACCCAGTGCTGAAAATAGAGAGGACACCAAGGAAGGCTGTTTGCAAAGCACAGCTCATCATCAGTCCCCAAGCAGGGCCCTGTGGGAACGCAGCCTTTTAGTTTCCATCAACATCTCGCATGCTGCTTTTCAGCCATTCACAGTTTTGGTGGGAACAGCTGGTTGGGAGCTGGGATGAGGCCAAACAGTAGTGAAACGGAGAAGGAAGATGTGCCCCAAGTGATAGGACACAGGCTGGGGAAGGCAGGAGACCACATCTACTCAAACTGCTGCCTGAGTAACTTCCGTCTGCACGCACTCAGCAAAGAAGCATCGTCACAAGCTCATCCTGCCCCTTCTTATATCCTCCATTTCAATCATTTACTCCCACTGGTGCCAGGTTTCCTTCTCATCTACTTAAATTTTGGTGGTGATTTCAGACCCATGATCATCAACTTCCATAAAGAATGGGTTGCACAAAGAAACTGTGGCTGCCCCATCCCTGGCAGTGCTCAAGGCCAGGTTGGACACGGGCTTGGAGCACCCTGCTCTAGTGGAAGGTGTCCCTGCCGTGGCAGGGGTTGGGACTGGATGAGCTTACAGGTCCCTTCCAACACAAACCAGTCCGGGATTCTGTGACTGTACCATTTTTCACTATCTTTTTTGAGATTAGAGGGCTTCAGACACCAGAACGGACAAGTCAAATGTTCATGATGTCAGTACTTCTGTCATTTGCTGTCTTCAAACTTCACACTCTAATGGCTCTAGACATGGGAAAAGACTAAATATCTAAGTAAACAGCAACACACTGAATTCATTTGTGCTAGCGCAGCTACCAACAATGAAGTTTACACTGGCAAGAGTACAGGTTCCCATTGCCTCTTTTGTAACAGGATTTATACAATTCAATAGAGAAAATCTAACTCCAGTGCTAACACCAACTACACAGGCGAGAGGGAAAACATTTGCTTTGGAAAGCAAGCAGAAAACCAACCTCATTTCTCCCCATTTTTAGAAGGAATTCAGTAAATATTCTACCGTGATGCTTTGTAATAATTCTCCTTCTAAAACATCCCTTTTTTATTATTGGTTTGGCCACAAACCCAAAACATAGATCCATAGAATGGTTTGGGTTGGAAAGGACCTTAAGCTCATCCAGTTCCAACCCCTGCCATGGACAAGGACACCTCACACTAACCCATGGCACCCACGGCTCTGTCCAACCCGGCCTTGAACACCGCCAGCGATGGAGCATTCCCAACTTCCCTGGGCAACCCATTGCAGTGCCTCAGCACCCTCACAGGAAAGAACTTCTTCCTCATATCCAATCTAAACTTCCCCTGTTTCAGTTTGAACCCATCACCCCTTGTTCTATCACTACAGTCCCTGATGAAGAGTCCCTCCCCACCATCCCTATAGCCCCCTTCAGACACTGGAAGCTGCTATGAGGTCTCCCCACAGCCTTCTCTTCTCCAGGCTCAACAGCCCCAACTTTCTCATCCTATCTCCATACGGGAGATGCTCCATCCCCTGATCATCCTCGTGGCCTCCTCTGGACTTGTTCCAACAGCTCCATGTTCTCCTTTTGTTGAGGACACCAGACTGCACACATAGCCCTGTACCAGCTACTATACAGAAAATCAACTCTACCCCAGCCAAAAACAGTACAAGAGGACTCATGGAGACAACCTGGAAAGGCTCTACCACATGGGGCTATAGGTTAAACCATTAGTTGATGGAGCATCCAAGTCTCATCTCTCACCCAGCGTCTCTCAAGATGTTGACTTTAGAACAGTGGTTGCACCACTGTCTTTAGACTGGAAGGACAGTGCTGTACTCATATATCCAGGGAAAAGTCCTGGGAAAACCTGACGGAGCCACCAGCTCTTGTTTACAAAGCACAGGGTTGAACCTAAGGGACTATGGCCCAAGATCCCCTTTTTTCCCTTCTTTTCCCATGTTTCCCTGCCTCCCCCATTTTCTCCAGCTCCATGCCGGCTATTTATAGGATGAAACACATTTTCCAGATGCTCTGCAGCAAAAGCCTTTGTCACCTCTAAAGCCTTATAAATCACAGTGCACGTTAATCACCCAGTCTGAGCCCCTCTAATCCTAACCCAGGTACAACTAATGGGTTCTGCAGACTCCCTCTCCACAGGCATTTTGCCTACATCAGGACTAAGCTAAAGGATGTAGCATTAGCCAAACATCCTCACCCTGACGGTGTCAGGCTGCACCAGGCAGCTCAGTTATCAAACACCATGGATCTCCTGGGGTATCAAGCACTAGGGATTTCCCATCTTTCAAACAAGCATTAATGAAGTAGGAAACATCTTTCACATGGAGCAAGTAGGGATTTATGGAGGCCACAATACCTGCAGTCAATGCCTGTCCATACTGAAGAATGGCTTTGGAGAAAAATGCAATCCAAACCCATTACGGCTGAAACTGTATTTACTGAATAGGGTGTAATTTATAAGGCTGACCTTTTGGTCAAGCAGTCATGAACACAACAGCTTTCCGGCCTTGTACCTCCATGGTAGGATCTAGAGGTGACCAGGAATGGTCTTCTAAATGCTCATCTAAGTAGGCAATGGCTTCAGCATCACCCTGTGTCAGGTTCATCCTAACCTTCCTAGAGCTGTCTGAAGATGTGGGTCTCAATGATAAGCAAGCTCCTTGCAGGTTAAGCCCAGTTTCTGAGGCTAACACACCTCTCTCTGCCCCTTGGCAGCCTACCATGGGACTCCTGCCCAGCCTATGAGAGGTCTTGCTCCTCCCATAGGAGACCAAAACACTACCAGATAGACCCAGTAACACTCCTTGCAAAGTCTGGTCTGATGGCACCATGCGCAGCAAGTGCAGTTCCTGCTTGGCTCAGCTGACACATGCAGCTACAAGCATCTCTAGCACCTTCCCCTCCACAACCATTCACCCTGGGTCGTGCCACAGCTGCCCTGTAAAATGAAGGGCTCAAAGGTGAATGTAAAGGATGTGTAAGTGACATGTAAAGCCCTGGAAACAAGGTACTTCTGCCTTCAATGGAGGAAAATTGAAAAGAACATAAATCAATATTTAATTCAATGATTGGATTTTCCTGCACTCAGCCCATCACTCCTATAAATCAGACACATCCATTCATGGGATTCAGCTCTGCATCACTGATCACATCCAACATGCAGCATCCAATGCCTTAGTGCCCAACCTTAAATCAAACAGGCTTGAAAGAGCCTCTTTCCATTAAGAGAACCCATTACTGTGGTTATGAACATTAACAAATCAAAACTGCCTAGAAAAGGGCAAATTAACCCATCCTTTTATAGTGGTTTTCAGCAAAGTAAGCAATTTCTGTGACCAGTGACCTTTGGCTGTCTGGGGATTAGCAATGAAGTCCCGCCTCCAAAGCCTATAGTCACACAGATAAATCACACCACCATGGCTTAGATCATCTGCTCAGGTCATTGAACAGCTCTTGCCAAGTGGGACTCACAAGAGTAATTCACTATGAAGTGAATGAATACACATATCACAGCACTGCAATCCATTATGTCGATGGATCACAGCTCCTCATTTGCCTTTTCACAAGAGGACCTAAAAAAGCCATCAGAAGGCTCAGCTCAAGCTTATGTGGTGCTTATAACCAGATGGACCATCTCAAATCATTCACGTTCCACTTGAAGGGAGTAAATTTTAACAGCAAATACCCCATTCATTTAGGAAGGGTTTGATACCTCATTTATGCTGGCTTGTAGCTACATGAGCAGCAGTAGACTCTTTAAAGGCAGGCAGGAGCATTACAAGTATTAGATATTCCCCCTATCTCCCCTTCTGTATCTATCCAGTTCAGACAACTTGCATTTATTCAAACCCAGGATTGGGAGATGGATGATGTAAAAACACCATCTCCAAAAGAGCAACAGCGGTGCAGCATCCCCAATGATGCTGCTGCTTTCTAGTGAGCAACTTCAACTGCCCCATAGGCCATAACAAAGCCACTGCCTTCACCTCGCATACCACACGGCAACCAGGGCATCTGCATGAAACACTGATTTAAAACATAAGGGGTAAATTGGTTTTTAATCTCCATTACAGCAGCTCTCCAATATTTCCTGCTAAGTGAGCACCACTGATGCTTAAATGATGCTGCCTGCAGAAAGGACAGATGCATCTGGCTCTGGGCACTGCTGTGTTTCTCCACTGCTCTCACATGTTCCAGTAGCCCCCACCTATTTGCTATGACCACAATATGCCATAAAAGAACATGTTTTGATATCTCAACAGCAGCAGACACATGCCATAACGCTACCTACATTTATCATGTACCAGCCATACTGGTGTCATCACCCTCTCCAACCCAGCACCAGTACTGTGAGCAGAGACCAGAGGTAGCTCTACTCCTCACCGGGTTTGCATCAGGTTGCTTTAACTTCTCTGGTTCATCCCTTGTCTAGTGGTTAAGAGGTCGTAGAGGGATGGATGCACATACAGCTGAAGTATCTTCTGCCTTAAGCACATCCGTAGCTGGTCAATGGACTGAGAGACCAGAGACAATAGATCCATCAAGCCTTTTCTTCTCCAAGTACTAAAATCATCATAGAAACACTTCCATAGTCATAAACATCCAGGAAAGAATACAGAGAGAAAAACCTAAATTATCAAGGTGAACGTATCTCCATGTAAAACAGACAACCTGAGGTCATTTTTTGGCACTGATTTGGCAACAGCCACAGCTTCCAAGCCCCAGCTCAGCTTTCCCAGCACAGAGCATGATGCAGCAGGCTGCAGCTTCCCATCTCTTCCATCAGCCACCCCTGGAGACCATCAAGCTCTGAGCCCTCTCCCTCTCCACAAGCTCACTCCAGTCATGGATCAGAAGCCAGTGCCCTCAGAGCCAGCTATCTGAGCCTTTATCTCCCTCCTAGAGCAATGCTTATCTTCAGCAGCTTCAAGACACCCACCCTATCTGCTCTCAGCCTTTCTTCTTCCCCAGGCTGAGCACAGCAAGGCTGAAGTCATCTCTTTCCAAATACTCTCTAGGAAAGGCTTGTCTACACCCCCTGATAACGTGCGATGGGTTTCCTGGGAAGCACAGGCAGCCTACACTTCTGTCTGGAAACCAAAGATAAAGGGAGGCGGGTGGTGGGGAATACAAGAGCCACCTCCTCAGGCTGCTGCTGCTGGAATAAAGACAAAAGAAACATGGACATTTCTGGAATATCACTAGAAGTCAAGGCCAGCTTTGTCCTGGCTTGTCTGGGGATCTTTAAAGGGTTTGAAGGTCCCATTTATCCCTACATCCTTCTCTAAATTTTAGGTGTCATTTTGCTTTTCTTCCCCTATCCCCTCCTCAGTAGTCCAAAGCCTCTTTTTCCTGCACAGTCAGCACCAGGCCATCAGATCTACTTGCCTACACAGATTTACAGACACCATTTGTTCAGGCATGGTTTAAGATGATAATTCAAGGTTGGTTTTCACTGGGACCCAAATAAAAAAACGAGGGTGATAAAGATCCAGCCCTACAATCTTCTTTTGATTTGCTATTCTGAATTTGGAGCTTCACTGGCCTCACACTAGAGCAGGTTGTTCCAAGCCCGTGTCCAACCTGGCCTTCAACACTGCTGGGGAAGGGGCAGCCACAGCTTCTCTGGGCACCCTGTGCCAGCGCCTCAGCACCCTCCCAGGGAAGAGCTTCTGCTTTAGATCCAATCTGAACTTCCCCTGTTTCAGTTTGAACCCATCACCCCTTCTCCTATCACCCCAGTCCCTGATGAAGACTCCCTTTCCAGCATCCCTATAGCCCCCTTCAGACACTGGTGCTGCTCTGAGGTCTCCATGCAGCTTCTCTTGTTCAGGCTCAACAGCCTCAATGGTCTCAGCCCATCTCTCCATATGGGAGGTGCTGCAGCCCCTGATCATCCTCGTGGCCTCCTCTGGACTCACTCCAACAGCTCCATGTCCTTCTTGTGTTGGGGACACCAGAACTGCACACAGTGCTGCAGGTAAGTAGGTTTCTTTAGGCAAAGAACCTACTGACATCAGTAACACTGAGCTCACCTTCCCCAATTACACTTCAGGGCAACACAATGCACACAGTTGCTTCCAGGAGAACAGGAAAAGCAGCATTTGCTATATCCTCCTGTAAGGGTGCAAGAGCAAACAAGAAGCAGGATGATGGGCTCCAGAGATACAGTTTTTCACCCAGACGACTAGTAAAATGTATAAAGAAAAGCAGTTGGAGGGAGCACATCTGGCAGCTCTAGGCAAGGAAATGCCACAATCGGAATAAAACCCTGGAGGCCCATGATGCTGGAAAAGCCACAAGGCACCTTTGTGTGTCTAAGGAGGGGCTGGTCCGGCCTTTTATCACAGGGAGCTTGCACATGGATTGCTTCAAAGGTTCTGGATAAAGAAGTAATGACAAAGCATTAGAAACTCTGTGGGCTATTGCTATAGGAGCTACTCAACCACTTATAGAAAGGTCAGCCCTGCCCAGGGGCTGCTTATAATATTACCCAGAGCACAACTAAGCAGGCAGACAAGTGAAAGCTGCAAGAACACAACTGAAACCCACCAAGTTAGATGCAATTCCTGGTGGCATTGGCCACAGTGCCACATGAGATACCGTTCCTAGCTCCTCAACGCTAAACCAATGGTCAAGAGACAGTGCCATCAGGAAGCCTCTAAGTGCATTCACACGTACCAAGGAGAAGCATCTGCGTTAGGATGACTCCTGGGATGCCAAACTCATCAGTGCTGGCCACCACCAAGTCATCTCAACAGCTTGATTTATGCGCCTCAGTTTACCCAGTTATAGGGAGAAAACAAGGTGACAGATAGGGGTTGGAACTAAATGATCTAAAGGTCCTTTCCAACCCTAACTGTTCTCTGATTCTATGCCACTTCACACTCTGCAAGTAAATATGGGAGGCTGTGTTGATCACAGGCTTTTGTACGGCACCAGCAGCAGTTCCACTTACTAACACTGGAGCATCAAAAGGAGCGTGGCCAGCAGGTCGAGGTAGGACATCCCCCATGAAGTGAGACACCCTCCCCACTCCAGTACCTTCAGTCCTCTGGGATCCGAACCTGCCAACTTGCTTCCCAGGAAGTGGTGGAATCACCACCCTTAGGAGTGTTCCACACCGTGTAGACAAGGACCTCAGTGCCATGGGTTAGTGGCAGCTTTGGCAGTGCTGGGTTAAAGGTTGGACTTGATCTTAAAGGTCTTTTCCAACCTGGTTGATTCTATTATTCTGGGTTCATTCCCAGGTGATGATGGCCCTTCCTACCACATGTAACCAAAGCAGGCACCTATCCTGGCCTATTCTGGTCAATTTTAGGGAGGAAAAAGGTACTTTTGTGAAGATAGAAAGCTTCCAAGGGAAGTGGAGGAGACAGAAAGAGATCCCAGTTACATTTTGCCTGCCTCAACCTGTATCTCAGAAGGGTTCATGCTGGGAAGGCACAGCAACAGCCATGCCTTTCGCTAAGCAGAGAAGCCAAGTCCTTGGTAAATGGTGATAGCCTTTTATCTTACATGGCAGGGAACAGAACAAAATAAAGATCCCAAGAGTTTCCAATACACAGTAACTGCTAAACCCCAACAGCCAGAGAGCCAATAGAGAGAGAAAAAACGTCATTGCAATTTTCTTCTGTACACATCTCTTTCCCCACTCCCACCCAGGCTGATTTCCCAGGTGGGATATTTACTGTGTACAGACAACATGGTTTGGGAAGCAATAAAAGAAAACCCCTGCAATAAGGACCAGTTGATAGATCTAGCTTCATGTTTATACAATGCAGCCCATCAACATCTCCCACACGGATACCGATCCTGCAGCATCTCTGGATGGATTCTATAAGAGGCTGCAGCCAGCCCTAGATTCTACCCTGGAGGCAAGAGCTCTTGTGTTGCAATCCCCAGCAGCAGTTCATTCAGGGTGAGGCACGCAAACTGTGTGCAGAGCACTGTGTTTATACACTGCAATTAGCAGTGCTGTGCTTTAATTGCTGCCAATCCATCAACAGGATCTGGGAGATACCTTGGAAGCTGCCACCTGAACTTCATCCAGACCATTAACAGCACATATGGCAACTACATGCCAAAGCTTATTGTTCCTCAGTTTGTGTTCAGGGCAATAAGGCTCCCTTAAGATGATGCACTGATTGTGTAAGAGCTTATTTGGTTGAATACTCATGGTTAAATCAGGAATTGCTTCCTCATACCAAATACGGAGATTATAATGGATTGAACCTCAGCAAGACCACTTCTTTTTTATATGCCTTTCATTAAAACATAATAAACCCAAACAAACCACATTAAAGATTTAAAAAACACAGGATTCTTGCCATTAAAGCTGAAGGCACACAATAGACAAAGGAATTCTGCAGCTCTCCAAATGCAAAGAGGAGACCAAGAGTGTAGGTTGGGTGCCTTCAGCCCCCTCTTTCCTTCTCAAAAGGAGAGAGCAAAGCCAAAGATAATTACAATTCCAGCAAGCATCCTCCTGAAGAAACTTAGAGCTCAAGTTTACAATTGCAATTCTCATTGTCATGGAAATTTTCATGTGTAATAGCAGCCTGACCTGCATTTATTTGGGGTGAAAGGAAAGGAATCATTAAAACTGGCTGTTGAGCTCCAGCACAATTCAGAAAACAAGCATTCACATACAGAAGGTTTCAAGGATGCAAAGTTGGCTCAAAACCCAAATTTAGGGGAAAGCCTTTTATTCTAGAAAGTTTGATCTTTTAAAAAGGAAGATAACAACCATGCCATAGCCTATGCTAAAAAAAGCTGCTCTTTGAATGCATGCTCTGTTCTCTGCTAATTAAACTACAGAAACATAACACATACATGCCTTACTCATAGAACCATGGAGCGGTTTGGGTTGGAAAGGACCTTAAGCTCATCCACTTCCAACCCCCTGCCATGGGCAGGGACACCTCCCACTGGACCATGGCACCCAAGACTCTGTCCAACCTGGCCTTGAACACTGCTGGGGTGGAGCATTTACCACTTCTTTGAGCACCCTGCTCCTTCCCTCTCAGGTAACTCTGGTTTTTGCAAGACTTAAAACCTCTCAGATGCCATACCCCCTTTTTATGGTAACCATACATAGGAAATCACGTATTATACTACAATATCCTCTACTCCTGGTTTGCAGTGACTGAGTTACTCTAAGGTCAGATACAAGGCAGTACAATAGGTATTAGCAACACACCACTGCCTTTGCATAAAGCAAATAGGCATCTAAGTTATAGAATGGTATTTTCCTCTTTTATCCTTCATAGACATACCCAAGTGCTGTGGCTGGATATGTATCAGCTGAAGACAATTAGCATATGTTAAATTTCCTATACCCATCCAGTACCATGGGATCCTGGCAGTGTTCTCACACATTCCATAAGTCCTCTGATGCAGAGCAGAGATCACTGAACACCAAAGTTGGGAGTACCCTGTATGCTGGGGTATGTCCATCGATGCTTCAGAGCTTCACTCAACAGCAGAGATTGGAGTTTGCAGGACAAGTGGTCCTGAATGAGTGATACCATGAAACCCTCTCCCACCAGAGAGGCAAAGGGATGCCAAATACTAACTGGCAACCCACAGAAGTTACCTGCTTGCTCAAACAGCCAAGGACTATTTTGCAACAAAATTAATTAAGAAATAATCAAAAATTAAAACTCAAAATCAATAAAATAAAAACCTAATGAACTTCAAGGTAATTTACTAAAAAATAAATTTGAAATTTAAAACAAAAGAAATTGAAAATAATTAAAGAAAAAGGTCCCTCACTCATCTTACACATACTCTATAGAGTTCACGCCCATGCTCTGCAGTACTCAAGCACATGCAAACAGACTTGCCCAGAGGACAATTAACCTTCATTTGCATCTTTCCCCTCCAAATACAGTGCTAGAATCACTCATTCCAGCACCAAGACCTGCAAGGGGACTTTATTGACAGCAAGATGGGACGAGATTCTTCATACCTTGGTTTTGCACAGCTTGGAGCTAATTATAGACTTCCTTCTCTTGCTCCTGTAAACAGCTTTTATCTCCATTTCTCTGCTCAACAAAGCCGACATTGAGACCTCATGGCCTTAAATAGACAAACTCGGAGACTACACATATTTTTAAGCCTAGATCAGGCACCTTTAAACACACAAATTCCTTTTTAGAGCTAGAAAAACAATTGGAATTCTAAGCAGAACTGGAAGGCTGCCACTGGTGAAAGAAATCAGTGCAAATGGAGGCAGCTTTCACTGAAACATTAAAGTCAATGGTAATTTTACCATGGATTTTTATCTAAGATGCACAGTGTTCTGGTTCATAAGGCATATTGGATTGGGCATTTTGAGTAGCGAAGTTAGTACAGGCACAGATGCCAAGACATCTGCCCCACTGTTTTCCTGACAAAGTCTTTAAAACCCATTTATTCCCTCTATTACGGCTGTACCCAGGTGTCTGCTCAAAGGAAACTTCCTCTGGCTGCAAAGTGGACACAGACTAAGCTGGCCAGACTGGAAGCAGATGAAAACCAGCACAAACACTTCTACTTTGCAAAAGGAAACCGGTTTTATGCTGCACAAACACAAGCCACGACTCCTCCATCCACACGGGAGCTCCCGGCCAAGCTGCGCCACCAACAATCAATGCAATTCAGAACCAGGAGTGTTCCTGGCATGGAATCTGCTGCATAGAAGCGTTTTCTGCTTAACAGCCTGTCATGGTTTAAGCCATAAATCAGCCACGCAGTTTGTTCACTCTCTTCCCCCTTTTTCTTCCCTCTGCTCCTGGA
>JANRGW010006512.1:0-16557 GCA_024733675.1 Psilopsiagon aymara
AAACCGCGGCAGCTCTTTTAGGAGGGGGAGGTGGGTTAACAAACTGCATGGCTGATTTACAGCTTAAACCACGACAAAACTGTATTCCCCTAATTTAAAAAATAGTGGCGGTGTGCAAGTGATCTAATTTTGGGAGTGGAAAGAGTGTGGTGATTCCAGGCTGCTGGGATCTCCATATTGATGTGTTTGTGTGTCTCTCACATACCTGTGAGGCTATGGGTGTTGAAGAAACTCTTCCTTCCCTTCAGCAGCCTCAGCTGAAAGCTCTTTTGGGGGAGGGAGGGTAAGCAAAGCCTTGTCATATACATCCCTTTGACCTCTTGGCATGTACTTATTTCATTAACGTCTACTCCATACTTCCCAGACAGCACTGTCTCTCCATCCACGGGCACCACTTCTAGTAAAAGGTACAAGCCCTGCCTTTTAGAAGAAGTTTTAGGAGGAGATTGAGGAGACCTGGGTGCTGGCAAGTATCCCTGCAGCCAGTTCAAACCATGGGAGCTAACACTAGCAGTAGCAGTTGCCATGTGCTGAGAAAACATTCCTGGACAGGCCTTGAACAGTCTGATCTCAGCCAGGTTTGCAAGCCCTGCAGAAGTGCATAGGTCTGCCTATAGCACTCCTGGTGTACCAAGCTCCTGGGGCCTGTATATGAGCTCATCAAATGATTGCAGCAGCATGCATCCCATTATGGCCCTTTCTGAAGTGCACCACTCCACCAGCTAGTGCAGGTGGAGAGACCAACAGATAGGTAGAGACAAGCATTTAGTCACTCATGGGGTCACTGAATTTCCTCCCAGTGATATCTGGACGGTGGAGAGGAGAGAGGATCTGTTTAAGAGCTCAAGTGGCTCAGGGTGGTCCCATATGTCTGCCTTGATTACAAACTTGGAGTTTAAAAGTGTGGAGAAACAAGAGCCAAAATACGAGCTCTTCTGTGGGCACAGTTCATGTCTAACACTGTGACTGGTCTAGCTGCCAACCGCAGTTATGGCAACTTGTATAAATGCATCTATTGACTTTTCTCCTCAGGGAATCTGGGTCTAAAAAGCAGCGTGGATCAGGAGCAAATGCTGGCTTGTGCAAGCCTTCTACGCTACAACTTGTTCCCCTTCGTAGGATTTGAACACAGCTCTCATCTGTGCTGTGTATTTGTGTAGGGCAGGCCGCTCATACCATCTTCCCATTCTATTCTGAGGAATCTCTCTGCATTTAAAATGGAGGGTTCAGGCTGGTTTTTAAGCTTCCAAAGATATTTAGTCTTTCCAGTATGTCAGCTTTTACAGGAACAAATACAAGCACTCTGCTTTTGCGTGACACATGTTGCTGGGTCTCAGAACAGTAATGAACCAGTAGGGCTGCAGATTGAAGAGTGTGGCATTTGCTGCTAAGTTACAGCTGAGAATAACTCTCCATGTCTTTCCAGGCACTTGTTTTATTAAAAAGTCATCTCAGGCAGTGCTTCACAACCAAGCCCACTGGTCATTCATAAAAAAACCCCTTATGTATAAGCCTAGGTTTCTTTGTTTTAATGAAAAGCTTTTGATGGCTTTATTTAGGTAGCAGTAGAAATTTATCCCTTCAACTGTATTGTTCATCTTACCCAGCTGTGATATTTTTAGGCATTTCTGTTTTATTGGTTGGTTTGGTGTTCTGTTTTGTTTTTTTTTTTACTTTATTCCAATTTCCTTTTTAGCTGGTTTACATGCGATGCTAAAACTTGCCTTTGGTGCAGGGTTGTGCCTGTGCTGTAGCTCATCATTCTGTTGGGGTACCACAATCTGCAGCCCAGATCCACCAGACCTCATATGATGTTTAAGTAGAGCCCAGAGTCTTTTGCACATGGCAGCTTTGTTGGTGTTGATACAATGATGGAAGGAAGATTTGTGCTACTGGAGAAGATACATGGCTGCAATAGGTGTGGAAGGAGTTAAGTCTTCCTTCTACTCTTTTTCATGGAAGAACTGAATATGCAGAGCAGGGACCTTACAAGCTTGCATGGGAGCTCATGTCAATGGAATCATCAAACACCAGCTTCTTCAATAGGGGAGGGTGAGTGGGTGATTATGGATTTGAGGAGCTGGGTGCATCTGCTATTTGCAGTGGTCTTCTGCCCCCACGTTCTTGTCCACAATGCAATCTTATGTCTGTCTGCTTAATTTCCAGCTCATCAAAGCAGGGTCATGATGATTCTGTTTGTCCTGGAGATGGAGTGGGTATTAAGCACTGGACAAGACAAGCACTTCACATGGCACTGTTCGGAAAGCGGCCAGCGCCTGGGAGGGTACCGCACCAGCGCAGGCGCCTGTGGCCTGCAGTATCCTTTGCTGAGCTTTCAGCTTTATTTCTGCTCTTTGGCACTCAAGCAACCATTTTCTAGTTGTGCTCCAAATTCTGTGCCCTGTATAGCTTCTGTACTTTGTGAGAGAAACTGTTATTTAAAGCCAATTTTAATAACTGTTCTTCTTGCTCTGCCTCCTTAATGTGTGGTGGCATATTTAGGTCTAAGCATTTTTGAGCAAAACAATGGGCAGTCTGCAACCTTTTGTGGTCTGCTATTGTAATGAATATGGACAGGGCTTCATTTATACATGCCTTCTTCTAAGAATTGATGGTACCAAAGTAGGTCAGTGATCAGGTCAGTGTGCCTATGTGTGCATGGTAAAAATTAAATGACTTTAATATAAAATAATGAGTACTTGTCCTTCACTCTGGAACAGCCCACTATGTATTGGGAATTTGGGTTAACTAAAGACTAGATGGCTCCAGAAATGGCACTCAAGTGGCTTATTCACCTACAGCTGCCCCAGCTGCCTGACAATAAAAGAAATATTAATTCAGCTTTATTGAAAATGAAGGGGAAGTGGAAAAGTACGAGTTCTCAGGCTGAAACCAGGGGTTAGAATAGACAGACTTTTTAGTGTCCCATAGTCTATGTGGTGTAGAATAGTTAGGGTTGGAAAAGACCTTAAGATCATACAGTTCCAACCCCCCTGTCATGGGCAGGGAAAAAAAAAGTAGATATGGATGATATGTGTTTTACAAGCTCATAGGAAGTGAGGTTAACTCATAATTACTGTCTGAACATGGGCTTACTTTATATAATCTGATCATTTGGCCAATCTAAATGGCATAAAGACTGAACTTATTTTTTTAATCAAATGATTAATACTTTTGAAAGTGTGATAAAAGAATTTGTCATATATATCTTTAATCTCTTCAGAAAATGCACCATTTCAAATGATTCAAATTTTTGGAGGACACTTTAATTTGGGTCATCAGATCACGCTGGTGGAGGGCAGATGAGGGGAGAATCTGACAAATACTACAAAAAGTTTGGCAGAGCCAGGATTGTGGGGTTTTCCTCCAATGTCCAATGTGCATAAAATCAGTGCTATAACTCCTCTGTTCCTGGTGAAGGGCTACTTAAAAGTTTGTTTCATAACAAACCAGAAATTGTGTCCTGTGGAATAGTCCCATTTTTTCTCACTCTTTTCTTTACTCAGAGAGACTACGTTATTAATATAAAGAGGTATGAGCTGGATGCCTAAAAATACACTCTCAGTACCTCCTTGAGACTGAAGGACTGTTCACAAAGTTGCAGTATACTTGTATTAAAAGAATTAACAAGTCATGAAAGGAATGCAAAGCTTGTATAAGCAATATTTTTACCTCAACATTTGTCCACCAGATTTGATGTGGAAACCCGGCACGTGTTTGTAGGTGATCATTCTGGGCAAGTGACCATACTCAAACTAGAGCAAGAGTCCTGCAGCCTTGTTACAACATTTAAGGGACACACAGGTAAGGCCTCAGGAGGAGACCAGAATTGGTTCTTCATCTGTGCTTATTAGCATCATGGTGGTTTGACACTCTTGGGAAACACTAGGATGGCTTTTGTTAGTGCATAGCATTGAAGGAAGATAGACCTTAAATTGTCACTACAGCTCAGGGAAGTTTATTGGTAAAAAAAGGGAGTGATCATACCTCTGATCAGAAAACTTCTAAGGCAGAAAACATCACAATCAGTAGCTGTTAATTAAAGCAGAGTGAGACTAGAATGAGTTTTGCTAATTTTTTTTTTTGGGGGGGAGGTGTGTGGAAAGGTGCTTCTCAAAAAAAACAGTATTGGTAGACGCCCAAGTGGCATACGCACATCTTGGTTGTTGCTTGTTTCACTGCTGTGACTGGTGACAGTCCCACTTTCAAAACAGCAACCCTGGGATGCGATCCTGCCATCTAACAGAAGAAAAGGTAGTCATTCCTCAGTATTTTCTCTCTGTATCTCTCTGATTGAAAGCTAATAGCTCAATCACGAGGTAGCACAAGGTACTTAAATCCTTGTGCTAGGATAATGTGAAGTTGTCCATAGTATTGCACACTTGCTTCTCTTTTGTAATCTGAGAATGATGGAGATGAAAAGCTGTGAAGTCACACTGTGACCATCTTTCTACTGCATTCTGCTGCTCAGCAGATTCATTCATGCAAGTTGCAGCATAGCCCTCTGCCCACAGAAGAGCAAAATGAAGCTTCAGCAGGTTTTCAACTGGCAAGCACAGTGGCTGCGTTTAGCCTTTGCTAAAGAGACCTGCATTTTAATCACTCCATATATTTTGTTGTATCCTTATATATGTGTGTGTGTATGTGTATATGTGTATATATATATCTCTGCAGTCCTGTCTTCCACTGAAATGACTGTTGTATGCATCTCCTATTTCAGGTGGTGTCACTGCTCTTTGTTGGGACCCAATACAGCGAGTTTTATTCTCGGGCAGTTCTGATCATTCCATTATAATGTGGGATATTGGAGGAAGAAAAGGAACAGCCATCGAGCTGCAGGGACATAAGTACGTTCAAAGACCTTCCTCCTGCTTTTGTGGGAGAAAAGCTAAAGGCAGAAGCAACACCTGGAAACAAACAGCCCAAAGGCTACAGCCTTCACAAGCCTCAAGCTTTTATGTGTGACTTCCTGTGGTCCATATGCAACAGGAATAAGTTGCTTATAGTAAGTTTTCCAGCCCTGGGCCCACAGGCTGTTTTGAGAGGCTGCAAAGGGTGGCGAAGTAAAGCACAATATCTACAGTCCTGAATGTCCTGAATGTGTTATGCCAGAGCCTGCGTCTTTGTTGCAAAGAAGAAAGTCGTGAAAGAACAGCTGCCGAGAATTCTCGGGTTTTAGGTGCTAAGGTCTTTCCTTCCTCTAGAGGGAGCATCAGGCTTGGTTAATTAGTCCATTCTTCCTCCACGTTAACTTCTTCCATGCCGCTTTACCTACAGCATGGATTCTATGTGCTTTACTCATGGGAGTCTTCATTATCTCCTCAGTGCAAAAAGGCTACATCTTTGCACTTATAGAGATCCTATCTGCATAGGATAGTGAGATGTCTTTGATGAAGAATAGGCCTGTGCTGGTCACTGAGTAGAGATCAGAATGGCTCTAGTTGCAATGATCTCCTAACCTTTTAACACTAGCAATGTAATAGGTTGTTTCAGTGTATAGGGAGTGCATATATATGGGGCTTGTGTGCAGGCTTAAGTCTGGAGAGGCAAAATCTTACGGTGTTTTTGGTCTAACAGTTTCTTACATATTCATATGTTTCTTTTGAGAGATGCTTCTCTCTGCTGAGTGATTTCGATGCCACTGCGATTTCAGAGCACTGCAGAGCCTTTGCTGAAATTCCCTGATCGCCCTTGTACCTACCAAGTGGTGCTTGCTAATACACTGCTGCTAGATTTATTGCTGTGGAAATTAGATCTCCTAAAACAAGGCTGGCCTCTGGATTTTAGTCTGTGACATGGCTGTTGGCTGACATTGTTCAGCACAGAGACCTGGTTGTAAGGACAACATGGGCTAAGAAATGTTTCACCCGATGGTGCTGCTGCCACCAGCAGGAGTGCACTGTGAAGGCAGGCTGTGTTGTACCAAACTGTTCCATACACATTCTCCTTTGGAGGAGCAGCCATATGCACAAGCAAATGCACTAGTATTCAAGTCCTTTGAGAAGACAAGACCAGTGGTGGTAGCAAAGAAAAACAGATGTTGTGGTTATTTCCAGTCGCGGAATGCTTGTTACTGTCTCTTTGTAACTTTCTTTTCCTTCATACTGTTGTTTGGTCTTTGTTTCCCAGGTTATAAATAGCTTGAGATAAGACCTGGGTTTCTTTCTTTAAAGAAGAACTGAAACCAGCTTCTGGGGTTTAAGCTGAATTATTTCTCTCACGTTGCTTTTTCCTTAAAAGAAGCAGAAGCACCTAATCTTCCACCTTGCCTTGAGAAGGCCGAGGAATAATAATGACTCCAGTATTATTTTTTAAAATACTCTATGCTTGTTAATGCAAAAAGAAAATCTTCAGTAGATTCTCAGTGCTTCATTCCTAGGTGTTGGAGAGATTTACAAAACCAAAGTTGTTACTGTCTGACAAAGAAGGTGCCTTACTGGGGCTGTGTTTATGCAACCAGATGTGCCTTCGGAGAGCAGTTCAGGCTTTTCAGTGCAGCTAGGGCTTTCCATCTCAGGAGCAGCCAAAGCAGTTATCAAGACAGTTATCTTTGCTTTTGTGGATGCTGCCCAGATGAGCACCACTCTGGTTTTGGTCCCATCTAGACAGCAAAGGCTGGTTTGCATCCCATGGCTGCTGTGTACAGTGGGGAGTGGGAGCCATATGGACAAACAAGTGATTTGTGATGGTTTATTTTATATTGTACGCTTACTTGTGTACTAGGCATAGGTGGTTGATCAGTAACTGTCTTGTTTCTTTTTCAGTGACAAAGTTCAGTCTCTCTCCTATGCTCACCACACTCGGCAGCTCATCTCTTGTGGTGCAGATGGAGGAATTGTCGTCTGGAACATGGATGTTGAGAGGCAGGAGGTAGGTGCTTGGTTCTTGTCAATTTAGTGGGAAGCAATCTTGGGAAGAAGGGGCTTTTCTGAAATGTGTAACTTTCAATCTGAACAAAATTATTCCAGGCTTTAAAAATATTTTTTGGACATGCTACAGTTGTTATTACAGCAATTACCCTGTGCCTTTGATAATATGGTACAGGGGAAGTTGTCTGGCAAAAAATGTGTATGAAGTAGGCTGCTAAATGGCTCTTACCCTTTACATTACTGCTCTGAAGGACAACCTCTAAGAGGAAGGTATTGAGAGATGTGCTGCTTTGGTTTTCAACGCATTCTGGGAAATATTATCAGTTCAGACATAAGTGGATGGATTGATAATTATTAGTCGGTTTTAAAAAAAGATAACAAGAAAATTCTTTGTTATCTCTGCAACTCGGGCTTTTTCCTATACTTGCTAAATAGACATTTAACTAGGGCTTCAATCTCTCCCCCTACACAGTCTTGCTTCCCTCTGGTGTAACTGTGTAGAAGCAGAGTAAGCGACTTTGCTGATCCAGACAGTAGGAGTTCACCCACTCCCTCCTAATTCCTTTTGTGCTGTGCAGCCAGTGAATGTAAGTGGGGGTGAAAGTGCACCCCAGGTCTTCAGCACTGCTGGAGCAGCCTCCACTTGGTGATTTCAGAGACCTGACTCAGGAAGGGGGTGAGAAGGAGCACTGGGCTGAGTGAGTCAGGCGTCAGCGTGGCAAATCTTGGACATGAGTCACAGCAAACCTCTGCTGTGTTCCTGCAGGGGGTAGGAAGGCATCCTGACTACCTGCAGCAGGTGGGTTTGAACAAGGCTTTTGGCCACATGGGTTACACCAGCTCTGCTGGTTCTGAAGGGGGTTGTCCTCCCTGGGTCATGTGTGACTCCCTTGAGCAAGAAGGGAAGCTAAGTGGAAAATTGGAATTTAAAGAAACCTGCTGAAACAGGCATAGGGGGGAACTGAGCTCCCTTTTTTATGTGGATTAGCATTCCAGTTGGCTGTCTTAAATTGCTAGTCTAAGGGCCAGTTATGTCATCAGCTCCCAAAGTGAAACAAAAGCAGTTGTGGCTTCCTTCTTCCCAACAGATGCTTCCTTTTTGCTGCAACTAGAGCATCCTGAAATACAAACTTTTTATTTATTTGCTGCCTTTGAAAGGCTACAGTAAGGGTAAAGGATTGGCTTGTCACAAACCAGGCAACAATGCTGTGAGAACGCTGGTTTAAAAAGTGGAAGAGACATATCATTAGCTAAAGGAAGGCTTAGCAGCAAGTGCTAATGGGTGCTCTGCTTTCTGTGACTATGGCTATGTGGGCTTGTTCATTTTATTAGTAGCACCACGGGGTGCTGGTGGTGCTAAACCATCCACAAAACATGAACCTTTGAGATTTTAATATCAACCTTGGTTTGGGGTCCTGGAGCATTTTGTTCTGGAATTTGGCTTTGGTATTTTTGCCCTTGTTTAAGGGTTTTCTCTGTGATGCATGCCCAGTACTCACTTTGACGCTATCAGATTTTCTCATATCTCTGAGACTGCGTTAGAGTGAATGAAACCATTTTAACCCTTGATTCTTTATTTTCTTCTCTCCTTTTGAAAAACTGTAAGAAGACAACATCTGAAAGATGCTAGAAGCTGTGTTTCTATTTGACTACAAGTGGTTACTTGTCACGAGCAAAATGTCTTCATCTATAATGTTATGTGTAAGAGATGAAAACTAACACACAATGTAGATCTGTAGGCATTAAACAGAAAGACTGTTGTGGGTAGAAAAGACAATTAATTGCCAGCAGAATGAACTACCTTTAGAATAAATGGCAGAAGAAGGTGATACAGGTGGTTGCTTTATGGCTGGGGGTCAAAGCTGTTCTTAGAGCTGAGGGTCTACACCAGCCGTACCTTATCTTTGTCTGGCTTTTGTATTATTTTAAGTTCTTAATCTCAGCTATGTTTCTTGCCATTTTAAATTGCAGCACGTGGGGAGCCAGTGGCTCTGGTAAGACAACTGCAGTTTGCTAATAGGACTTTCTCACAAAGTTTTAAACATTTAATGTTCATTTAATCTTAGGGGGTTGGTGGGGCTGGTGGGAGTGTGTTGCAGTGGAGCTGAGACAGTGCTGGCAGGGCTGTCATTTTCTGCCTGGGGCTGCCCCACTGAGAGGACAAGATGAACCCATTTGCCAGCACTGGCTTTGGGATGAGCTCTTGTCCTCATGGGGCAGAGAAAGGAGCAGAAATCATCTGCGTGGAAGAAGTATCACTCCTTCTAGGTCAGGTTAGGACAGACTGACGGCCTGCCAGCTGGAGAGGGGTCAAGAACCAAGAATCTTACCAAGTCTTGCATCTCCCAGAGGGTTTCCTAAACACTGAGGGGAGACACACCATGTTCCCCAAGCAGCTCAGTGCAAGGCAGGTATTGGGGGACCCAAATGTAGGGGAGGAGATTGACTGCCCCTTCTGTGTACTCCCCTTCCACTTCAGCCATTTCATGAGTTCTTTCAGGATCTGGCAAGACTTGCTTCCCTGCAAGGTGTCTGGTCTGTACTACTTTGCACAGCAAAACCTGGCCACAGGAGAGAGAAGTGTCTTCAATATTTTCCTTCTTTTCTTTAAATCTTCATACCCTCTTAGTACACAATGTGAGTGCAAAACCACAAACCATGTTAGAAAATAGAAAATCTCTCTTCTTCATCTTCGTGTAAAAGTGGGAAAAAGAGCTGGTTTAGGGTTTCTTACCCTTATGTGTGATTTGTATCATATGTACCTCTGGCAGCAAGAATGCCTCTTACAGTATTAAAGACAGAAGTAATAAATAAAAAACCCACAGCAAATCAGCATTTCATGTACCTTCCACTTCCCTCCAGATGAGCTATTGGAAACACTGATTGTCCCCACATCCCACCAGAGGCAATAGCAGATGATGAATGCTGTCCAGACAAGACAGAATATTTCTATATGCTTAATTCCAGACTTAGAGAGGTGGGGGAAGCTTGTCTGTTGCTGGGTATTTTTTATGGTCTTGTAATCAAACCCTGCTTCATGATTTGGGTGAGAAGTGTTCTTCCTGCATCATTCACAGATCAGAGCTGAGCCAAAAAAGACATCCCAGGGAACAACTGAAATGGCATCTTGTGAAAATTGGGATTTTTATCAAGTTTAGTTGCCCACATCACTGCACCCCAACATAAAATTTTTGGCCTGTCTCTAGGATCCTCTGGAAGATTTTTCTTTGTTGCTCAATCCCACTTTGTCTTTATGTGTGTGTGTTGCAGACCCCAGAGTGGCTGGATAGTGACTCTTGTCAAAAATGTGACCAGCCTTTCTTCTGGAACTTCAAGCAAATGTGGGACAGTAAGAAAATAGGCCTCAGGCAGGTTTGTATGCGTCCTTTGGTGTGTTAACATGGTGCAATTAGTTCTCTCATAATAGATCGTGGTAATCTTTTTCCCTTACAGCCTTGAGGACTCGTGCCTTGTTCTTCCGCTGATGAGGCTTGATTTATGGCGCTTGTTTTATCTCCTTTTTTCTTCTTTTTGTTCTTAGCCAGTCCCTATAATAACCACATGTAATAGGCCTTGAGCTGAGTAAATATGTTTTCTGCCTTCCATGGCTTTAACATGTGGGATTTTGCTTATTGTTAGTTCAGTGTGTTGTAAAAAGAAATTTGCAGCTGATTTTTGTTCCAGACTGTGCTGGAACAAAAGCTGTTTTCAGTGAGATTGGGTAAACATCTGTAACTGCTCAGGCTGTGTTAGAAAAGGCTTATTGGTCTGCTTGGAACACGCTGCTGCGTTTTCCTGCCCAGTAGGAGATGGCTGCGGCTTGCAGACTTTTGGGAGAGGGGTGTAAAAATGCTACAAGGGATGTTCTCATGAAGCTTGGAGAAGTCAAGTGCCTGGGACAGAGCTGAGCTGCATCTTCTCTTAATGTAATACTCATCACAGCAGAGCCTGGCTATCCTTTGGCTGGTGAGGCAGCCTTGCCGTCCTACACAGCCAGTGCACGAGAAAACGTGAGGTGGGTAGCATCAAAAAACAGAAACACAAATGCTTCTGGGGATGAAAATGACCAAAGGAGTTGACCAAGGAGATTAGATGGTAGATATTGGTAGTTAGAGGCTGGGATGGGACTCCAGAATGCGCTGATATATCCCTGTTCTGCCTTAACCTGGAGATGTTTTAATGTGTCACATGCTGATGAGTGGTGGGGTCACCTCCGTAATCCCCCAGAGTGGCACTTCCAGTGTCGGGGTAATTGCAGCTGACAGCCTTGTGGCAGATGCCCAGCTAGCTGAGACACATCTGGGTGGATATCAGGGCTCTTTGCCCTGTCCTCCTTGTTTCTAGCTTGTGCTTACCAAAGGAGGACAGCTTGGACTTCCTTCTGCATTCAACCCTGTTGAAAGCCTCCTGTAACATTGGTCACACTCAATGTAGAAGCTCTGACCCACAGCTACATCCACAGATGACAAGTGGTGAAGGCAGGGATAATTTACTAGGTGGTGTGTGGTGTCAAGCTGGAGCTTGGGAGAGACGTGGAGTTCACCTCCCTTGGGTAGTGCTTTATCAGCCACTTTCCTGTGTCCACGCTAGTGATCAGCTGCTGTGTGCCAAACAGGAGGAGGCTGTTTTCCTTCATCTTCCCTGGAACTCACTTTCCTGTTTGTGCAGCCTTAGCTGGGTATTGCTGGAGTAAGATAGTAGAGCCAGCAGAACCTGAGCAGTAATATGGATTTGTGCTGAAGATGCCTTTCTGCATGTTGTCTCTTACAGCATCACTGCCGGAAGTGTGGCAAAGCTGTGTGTGGCAAATGCAGCTCCAAGCGGTCCTCCATCCCGCTGATGGGGTTTGAGTTTGAAGTGAGAGTCTGTGATAGCTGTCATGAGTCCATAACAGATGAAGAGTAAGTGTGAACACTGGGCTGGCTTGCGCTGGAGTAAGGCAAAACTCCTGCCTTTAAGAGGGCCCGGGCAGATGTGGGGCTCCGAGAGGGAGCAGCGAGGCAGGATGGTCCCTGGTGACTACCAAACTGGGAGGGATAGAGAGCTCTCATGCCAGAAAGGTCTTAAAATGGCACTTAAGGAGGGATTGCTGAATTAATGACTTACAGCAGCATTCAAATACTTATTTCCTCAATAGAAAACGTTTTTGGGGAAAATCCTGCAGTCACAGTCTTGGCTGATTCTTTGATTTCTTTCTTCAGGCGGGCACCCACAGCTACTTTCCATGACAGTAAGCACAACATCGTTCACGTACACTTCGATGCAACCAGGGGATGGCTGTTGACCTCGGGGACAGACAAGGTTATTAAGGTAAGAGCAAGGAGGTGGCTCGAGCTCTCCTATTTCATATCTCCTTCTCCCGTGTGGCTGCAGGTATGTTCTACCCATGTTCTTCTATCCAGAAACTTCTCACTGATGGACTTCTGCCCAATAAGGACCAACGAGGTCTTGGTCTATGAAGTTATTGCCGGAAAGAATTGGGATAGATGCTCACTGTAGCTTTTCCTCTGGGAAGACAAACTGTGTTTCAACATGGTGGACCTCAGTTTGGGTGGCTGGATAAAGAAAGAGCTAAAATAATGCATAACTTTAGAACAAAGCTTGAATAATTAAAAAAAAAAAAAAAAAACAATCACATTGTGTTATGGCTACCCTAATCATTCAACTTAGCAATATAGTGTGTGAGTTTTGGTTTCTCGTAAGGCCAGCTATGAATCTGGCTCATAAGGGTAAAGCATAGTGACCTATAAAATGTGATTTGGTCAACCTCCATGAGTCTGACAGAGTGCTGGAAAACAAACTCAAACTTCTTCAGACTTGCTGCATCCATCTCTAGCCATAGAACCTCCTTCAATCAAAACAACACAAAAAAGATTACATTTCTACTGTATCTTATAATCTTTTACCATTACTCACTATGTTGTATTTTACTGTATTAACAGTTGTGGGATATGACACCAGTAGTGTCTTGATGGTACATCTGTGGAACTTGAGAGGTGATACTTACTGAAGAAACAGGTATCCTAACCCCATCCTGCAGAAGATAGCTAATGCTGGGCAGACACAGCAGATGAGAAAGGAACTAATGTGTTTACAAGAATTTTATGTCCTCTGCTTGATCAAGGCTGAACATTTGCACGAAGACTCTTTCCACTTACTCTCAAAATATACGAGAAGGTATTTTTTTAACTAATGGTTTGTATGATCTGACTTCCGTTGTCTTGAGTTTGTTTGGGCTATCCATGTGCAGTGCAATTTTTAGTTTTTATACTTCATTATGTCAAGATACTTGCTGTTTTGTATAGAGGGTTCTTGGGGTGTGTCTTACCATGTGAGGGCTTGATAGCAACATACTATGTAAGGCAACCAGCTCTCCCCACAGCGAGTACCTGTTGATTTGGGATGTTCCTGTTGACCGTGCTCTCTGCAGTGGAGGAACTCCAGGCGCGGCATTGCATGTTATCTGGGTGCATCGCCAAAGAGCTGATGGGACTATTGCAATTTCCAAAAGGGCTCTACCATCCAGTTGTCTTAGTGGGCATCATCCAGAGAGCGTTTCATTGGTTTTGTAGGAGCTAAAATCCAGCTTTCTGCCTTGTCCCTTGCTGCACGAGTTGCAAAACCAAGGGGCAAGTTGCTTAGCAACTAATTTCTGCAAAAACCTGAAATACTTCTCTGGCTCAAAGCATTACAGGGAACACACAGGCCTGCTCGAGTCTGATGAGGCTGACAGGCTGATTCAAATTAAATTATTAGCAACACGAACTTTTGGGAGTGTGTGAATGGAGGGGGGCAGGTCTAAAACTGGTCTAGGTCTGAAAAGTCTGGTTTACCTCTACCTCCACCTAGCGCAGCAACATTTCAGCATTTATACCTGTCTGTGTTGTTGAAGATGAATTTGATTCTTCTGTTTTCCATACAGTTAGTCATATTTATTTTTTAAAATGCTGATGGTTTTTATTAATTTTCTCTATAGAGCAGAAACTGATATTGATGAATGATGCCCTTTATCCTATTGTCATATTTTGAAGTTTCTTTTAAAAATAAAAAGTATTTAAAAATCTGGATTGACCAAAATTACCTTTTTTAGAAGGATGTTGTCAAGATGAATAAGCAAAAAAGCTCTTTTTTTCCAAAGGGATCTTCTCTGATAAGTCAACTCTCTTTTCCTTTAATCCATTTCACTTTTCAGCATGCCATTGCTGATGTGCCTTGAAGAAACTGGTATAGAGAATACAACTGGAGACTAGACCCAAGGCTTTCCTGTCATGTCTCAGGCATGGGCAGGCCTCATGGTCTGTAGGTGCTGTGACACAGCACATCAGTGGTGCTCAGTCTTGCCCCATTTTGGGCTTTACTTTCTCCCTATGAAGTGGGGAGTCCATGATATTTATCATTACAGAGCACGTTGCTACCTAGAGAAGACCTGTATTTTCCCTTGATTGAAGGTGAAAGAAAATAAAGCTTCTCCTGTGTTTGCCCAGCAGCATTTCACTTCTGAGGAAACAAAAATGTTAACACAATCCATGGCATTAATTGTAGACCTGTGAGCTGCTGTAGTGAAGGGTGAGTGGACTTTCATGTGCATGTCACAGGACTGCTACGTATTTTTAGGGGAAATCCTCTTCTTAAACATCCTATAAACTGTGCTTAGAGCATTTTGCAGTCATATTCTCTGAAATGCTGTCACCTTGGCTTTTGTGGTCATACAGCTTGTTGGTATCCCTCTAGGCAGAATATTTAAAAGAATATTTTCAAGTGTAATTCACACAACACTAAAAAGATTCTTTTTCCAGCTTGAATGTTAATTGTTTTCTAAGTCCTCCCACTTCCTCTCCTGGAAGCTAGATGCTTGTTTCCCCCTGGAAGCCTTTTCGTTTCACCTTATGCATGTTTTCTGATGCCTGAAGTGTGGTTGGCTGACGAAGCTATGCAAGATGAGCAAGTTGCTTTGCCAGTATTTCATTCCAGCTGGAGAAGATGTATGAAACATTACTGGACTATGCTGTGCAGTCAGCATCTCTCATGGTGGTAGAAACATGGGAGCACTGAAGTGAATTGAAAGCACTATTCAGCACTCTGTTCCTGAAGAGACATAGCAGCTGCAACACGCCTGGTACTCCGGCATGAACTGTGCTTACAGTGATGGAGCATGGAGTCAGCAAGCTGAGGGACATGCCCCCGGATCAGCACCTAGTCCTTCTGAACATGTAACACTTGAACAAAGGTGAGGAACTGACTCCAAAGGAGACTGAATTTGGGAGTGGGGTGTGTTTGGACAGCTCTGCAGTAAACTCTTGGCCACCTCCCCCCCCCATTCTCTTCCTAGGTGTCATGGTGTCAGTGTTACTTATGGGTGAATGTGGGGTATAAATATCCATTTTACAAAATTTCCCTTGCTGTTCTCTCTGACTAAACTACCTGCAGGGTTATCTGAATTTAAGCTGAGCATCCCCTTATCTCACAGTCTCAGATCAAACTGTTCTTAACTTAGAAAACTATATAAACTGAAGGTGAGGCTGAGAGGGAAAGGGAAGTTTGTCCCTTTGCTATGACTCTAACAGCTATAATGTAGAGCTGTGAAGAGAAAGTAGGTGTCTCTTTACCTCCCAAATGAAACAAGAAGGATTTGACTCTGGGAGAGTTAAACCACTTTACTTCCTGTTCTGCCGTGTTAGGGTAACGATCTCAGTTTCTTTTGTCTTCTAGAGCCACACAAAAATGGATCAATGGATTATTGGGGCCAGGAGGAGAGATTCTTCTGGTACAGGTATAAACTATGCAGCACCCCATGCAGACACCCACACGTACTCAAGTGAAGATCCCCATTCCCTGGGGTTGCTGAAGTGCAGCAGCAGGCTTTCAGTGATAACTCCAAGTGTGCCAAGGTGTGTGCAAACAAGGTTGGCCTTCCTCTGCTCTTCACTTCAGAGAAAATTACTTTATCTTCTCTCTTAGCCTGTGTTTGCTTGGGGAAAAAGCAGTATTCTTCAGAGCCCTTCCTGGCTTTAAAATGAACAGTACCTGTAGCACTTAGGCAGGTGATGGAGCAGGTACTGGTTACACACAGTGCCAGAACAGCTGACTTGAGCCACTTGTGTTCCAGGTGGCTGAAGGAAGATCAACCTGAGCCCTAAACTTCACTCTTCTTAAGCTGAACATAGTAAAGGGAAAAGTATGTGGGCAGCTGCTTGCAGTGACAGCACTGATGATCCTTCTGTCTGCAGGAGACTAACATCATGGTTAGACATGGCTGAAACAAGATAGAATCATAGAACACTTAGGATTGGAAAGGACCTTAGGATCATCTAGTTCCAACCCCCCTGCGATGAGAGCAGGGACACCTCACACCAAACCATGCCACCCAAGGCTCTTTCCAACCAGGCCTTGAACACCGCCAGGGACGGAGCATTCACAACTTCCCTGGGCAACCCATTCCAGTGCCTCACCACCCTCACAGTAAAGAATTTCTTCCTTTTATCCAATCTAAACTTCCCCTGTTTAAGTTTTAATGAACCCATTACCCCTTGTCCTATCACTACAGTCAATAATGAAGAGTCCCTCCCCAGCATCCCTGTAGTAGGCCCCCTTCAGATACTAGAAAGCTGCTTTGAGGTCTCCACACAGCCTTCTCTTCTCCAGGCTGAACAGCCCCAACTTTCTCATCCTGTCTTCATAGGGGAGGTGC
>JANRGW010006513.1:9674-22073 GCA_024733675.1 Psilopsiagon aymara
CCCTGCAGTGCTCAAGGCCAGGTTGGACACAGGGGCTTGGAGCACCCTGCTCTATGGAAGGTGTCCCTGCCCTTGGCCTGGGGTTGGAACTGGATGAGCTTTAAGGTCCCTTCAACCCGAACCATTCCGTGATTCTGTGATCATGTGTGTTCCTGTTCCTGGCTCAGCTCCCCAGTGGGCTCTTCTAGTGGCATAATGGGCAGGAAATTCAAATGCCAAATGAGTAAAATGAGTCAGGTAGCTCTCAGGGGCCAAGTGCTTTGGATGTCAATGCTTTGCTCAAGATGCAGCCCCATTTTGGTGAGGAGGGGCTTAAGGAGTGGTGCTGTTATGGATGGAGCATTAACTGCAGCGCTTGCAGGGCACTAGGACTCCTGTGCCAAAGCAGGAAAGGGAACAGGAGTAAGGATGGGGCCGGTCTGCAGGGGAGTAGCTTGTGATCCTGCTCCATTGCTCTTCAGGACAGGAAGCTCTGCAGAAGACTTTGGCCCCTTGGTTTGAGTCTTTCAGTGCAAGGTGCAGTATTTGATGGGTAAAACCATGCCTGGCTCTGGATCTAGATAATGGCTTCTTTGAAGGATGATGCTGAGCATTTCGGAGGGTGCAGCACAGCAGTCCTGGCACTCACCTTGTACCTGTGAGCGATGCTGCTGTGGCTCCGAGCACAGACAGTTACTGAACAGCTGCCTTCAGAGATAATTGGAAATAAAAGGTCAGGACAAGAGTTGTCTGCATCAGAGACTTGCTGCATTGGGGCCTGCTCACCAAAACCTCCTGGGAAATGCAAAGAGAGCTTTCCTGGGACCAAATTATCTTAGGATGCTGAGGCAGAGTCTGGGGAATGTGCCCCCCCTATTCACTGCAGAGCCCCGTCCCTAATGATGTGCTGTTTTCTGTGAGAGTTTGCTTCTGATTGCAAATTACAGAGCAGGAGGGAAGCGATGAGCCTTTCAAGCTGTCATTACCATGGAGGATCCGGGTAATAACCCTTGATGAGCCTCTTGGAGAGAGATGAGTTCACTGACTTGCTCAAGGGAGGGAGCGTCTGACCCTGCCAGCCCAGGGAGCATTGTCTCTAAGCTCTTGCTTGTAAGGAAGAAGCATGGATTCGCCTGTCACACTTCAAATGAGCCTTTGCTGCTTCACCAAGCTAATGATGGAAGAGGAAGCGCATGGATTCCCAGTGCTGGTCCCCCGGGTATGGGAGATGCTTTGGTTACCTGCTTGGAGGCATGGCCAGCAGCAAGAAATCCTGCCTTGTGATACAGAGATGGAAGAGGTAGGGATTGATATAGAACAAGGCAGCAGCAAGGCACCTCTGTCACACCCAATAGGGATCTGCTGCATGGCCAGGAGTTCCACTGGGGAAATTCCCTTCTAATAGGAGAAACTGGAGCTTCTCTGGAGTCACTTTTCCATCCCAGATTCCATGCCAGATGTGACAAGCTTTTCCCCAAAGCAGGAAAAGCTTTTATACTGCAGAGCAAAACAAAACCCAAACTTCACCACTGTTAAATGTGCCAAGAAGCTTTTTCTGCTCTTGAGTATCAGTGATGCAGAAAGCAGAGGGAGAGCAAAAGTCTTGGCTTGTGGCAGGGGAGATGTGCTGCGCCTATTCCTGCATGTTCAGGAAGCCAAAGAAAAGTGAATTAACACTTGTATGCTTGCACACTTGTGTGTGTGCATGGGGTTGTGTGTGTGGTGAGACAGCCTGTTCCAGTTTAGACCCATCACCCCTTCTCCTATCGCTACAGTCCCTAATGAAGAGTCCCCCTCCAGCATCCTTGTAGCCCCCTTCAGACACTGGAAACTGCTCTGAGGTCTCCACGCTTCTGGGGAGATGAAAATCAGCTTTGCTTTGTGGTATGGGGTAGTTGGTGCTTGTGATCCTGGCTGCAAACCAGGCCACAACTCTGTTAATGAAGTTGCATTGATTAGAGTTTTAATTATTCATTCAGCCCATGCACCTCATGTGGACACGGTGCCAGCTCACAAGCACCGTGGCTCCAACCCAACGCTGGCTGAGCAAAGAAGTGGGTAAGATAAAATATCTGATCATGAATCCATCGTTTTTGGATCCCATCACCTTCATTCAGGCTAAAATTTAAAGGGCTTAAAAGATTTGTGTGTAGCTGTGCTTGAAAGAAAGCTGATACCATCTGAGACCACAATTATTTATTCTCCTTTATCATACAACAGGCAACATATGGGCTTCTTTCTCCACCACGGATGACTAAGTGATGGCATCTGGTACTCTATTATATTGCAAGTGTAAAGCAAATGAGAAAAGATCCCCTTCAAACAGCACTTTGCTATTGTCAGGAAGGCACTCTTGAGAATTTCATTCCAAGGTGCTGCTTTGCTGGCTTTCAAACCCATCCCATTCAGAGCCTGTTTCTGGATGCTGATTGCTGGCAACCAGGTTTTTTTCACTTAATGCTTTGTCTGGTCCCAGCAGATGGGATCCCTCCATCTCCTGCTGCGTCTTCACACCCCATGTAGATACGTCTGCTCTTCTGGTCGGAGCTGCTGAGCACAGAGGTTGGTGGATGTCACCCTGAGCAGCTGAGTAGCTCCAGCTACTGCTGGTTTCCAAAGCAGCTTGAGCAGCAGTGTGGGTTGAGGCAGATCTGAGGAGTGCCCAAGCTCATGTGCTTCAAGGAAGCAGCCTGGACAACCTTGGGTGATGCTAGCTCCTGCATGTGTAGCATCCTACTTCTTTGCCATGCAGAAAAGTTCTTCTTAGAAGGGGTTACTTGTCCAGCCCCTCAGCGAAGGGTCACGCTCTGAAGCCTGGGATCTTCCCTAAACTCTCCTTTAGCTTCCAGGTTTCATGCCCCTCCAAGGCAGGCTGTTCCCACCATGAGCCGTGTTCATTCCAACATCTCATCTTTCTCTTCCTGGCTGCAAAAGCTTAAAAACCTATTATGGTTTTTTAGTGACTGAATGGTTCATAAGAGAAAGCCTCACACCAGACCATGTTGCCCAAGGCTCTGTCCAACCTGGCCTTGAACACTGCCAGGGATGGAGCGTTTACCGCTTCTTTGGACACCCCATGCCAGCACCTCAGCACCCTCACAGTAAAGAATTTCTTTATATCCAACCTGGACTTCCCCTGTTTCAGTTTGAACCCATCACACTGTGTCCTATCACTGCAGTCCCTGATGAAAAGTCCTTCTCCAGCATCCTTGTAGCCCCCTTCAGACACTGGAAGCTGCTCTGAGGTCTTCTCTTCTCCAGGCTGAACAGCCCCAATATTCCCAGCCTGTCTCCATACGGGAGCTGCTCCAGCCCCTGCTCATCCTCGTGGCCTCCTCTGGCCTCGCTCCAGCTGCTCCATGTCCTTCTTATGTTGAGGACACCAGAACTGCACACAGTGCTGCAAGTGGGGTCTCACAAGAGCAGAGCAGAGGGGCAGGATCACCTCCTTCTCTGCTCCTCATGCTGCTTTTGATGCAGCCCAGCACACCGTTGGCTTCTGGGCATCATTCAGACTGTGCTCTGAGGGCTCCTGTCTGGCAAGAGAAAGGAGATGCTGTGCCCCATCCTCGCTGCCGGTCCCCAGTGTCCCCTGACACCCCGCTCCTCCCTCTCTTGCAGCTGACGTACCTGCCTCCGCCGTGGGGTGAATGCCGCTCGTCGGATATGGGCTTAGACTTCTTTCCCGTTTACAGCATCACGGCCTGCAGGATCGACTGCGAGACCCGCTACATTGTGGAAAACTGCAACTGCAGGATGGTTCACATGCCAGGTCAGTGTGTGGGGGCAAGGGACGGAGGAGCAGGGACCAATCCCTTCAGCCAGCCCATGTCATTCAGTGTTAACAAGCTGGAAGGGGACCGTGGCTTAAAGGATGCTTCCCTATGGAAAGAAAGATGCTAACAGCAATTGCAGAATGCCTTGAAATAGGGGCAAGATGTGGCAGAGGGTCATCTGGTCTGCCCTATTTAGCCCCACCTAACACCTGTGGGTGTGATTTCCAGCAGCCTCCTCCTCTGTTTGCAAGAAAAGGCCCCAGCAGCAGGTAGATAGAATCAGAAACGGGTTTGGGTTGGAAAGGACCTGAAGATCATCCAGTTCCAACCCCCTGCCATGGGCAGGGACACCTTCCGAGCAGGTTGCTGCAAGCCCTGTCCAACCTGGCCTTGAGCACTGCCAGGGATGGGGCAGCCACAGCTACTCTGGGCACCCTGTGCCAGTGCCTCAGCACTCTCACAGGGAAGAACTTCTTCCTTGTATCCAACCTGAGCTTCCCCTCTTTAAGTTACCTCTGCCACCCATCCCCAACCTGGATTCCCTTTGCTCAAGTGAGGTCCTTGTGGTCCCCAAGGAGAGCCCAGTGGTGCCTTGCAGCAGCAGTGGCTGATGCCCACTGATGGATGTGTCCTTCCTATGCAGGGGATGCTCCCTTCTGTACTCCGGAGCAGTACAAGGAATGCGCAGAGCCTGCGCTTGGTGAGTACCAAGAGATCTCCCTGGGTACCATGGGTGTTCCAACCTGGGGATGCTTCTAGCAGCCCATGTCCTCCTGGGTGGCAGGACTGGGGTGATCTAGAGCAGCTGATGGGTTTGGATGAGACCCATCTTTTTGGGAAGGGCTGGGTGCACCTGGGAATGATGTTTCTTCTGATTGTCCATGGACATGGGCTCCATCAGTGCAGAAGCCCTCGGGATAGTGGGCACCCCAAGATGTATTGGAGGGGAGCATCTCCGGGTCTGAGTCTGGGTCTGGGTTTGGGATGGAGGGACCCATTCTAGGTCTGGATTGAGGAGACTCAATCACCACGTGTTCCCTGAGCACGTGCTGGTAACAGAGTGTAGTCTCCAGCAGAAGTCATCTCTCTCAGACGGTGGGGATGGCCATGCAATGAAGTGGGAGAGAACTCGCCAAGAATGGGTTTCCTGCAGCTCCTTGGGCTCTCTCTGGGTGGCACAACCTCTGCTCCCACAGCTGCTGTATGTCGCTGACTCCATGAGATGTAACTCTGTGACCTCCTCCAGGTTTGCTTGCTGAAAAGGACAGCAATTACTGCATCTGCAGGACACCCTGTAACCTGACCAGATACAACAAAGAGCTCTCCATGGTCAAGATCCCCAGCAAGACCTCGGCCAAGTACTTGGAGAAGAAGTTCAACAAGTCAGAAAAATATATCTCGTGAGTGTTTGGGAGCACAGAACTTTGTTTGATGGGGGACTGTGTCTGTAAAGGCCCTTTGGTTGTTTAAACCAGCCTGTGCTAAGTTATGTCCTTCAGGGAGTGTTAGGGCAAAACCTTTGAGGACATGATGTTGCTTTCTTCTCAGTTGATGTGTTCCAGTCAATGTGTTGCTCCTTCGCTGGCCTTGTCTTCACGAGCTGGTTTGGCCCTTTCGCAATCCTGCCTCTTGTGGAGGGAGCAAGAGTATTCCATATGAAGCATCCCTTAGGCTCTCACTGTTATCAAATTGAGATCCAGAGCTCAGATCCTGAGAGATCCTGAGGAATCATTTTCCATCTTCTGCTAAGGCTGCCAGAGTCCTCATGGTGCCCTATGGTCTTGGTCTCCAAGAGGACCGAGTGTCTGTGGGTTGCTGAGGACCCCAGGAAGAGTCAGGACAGAGAGGGGAATAATGACCCAAATTCCTGTTTCTTACCCCAGAGCACACGAGGCTGCTGGTGGCTGATGGGCTGATGCTATTCTCCTCTTTCTGCAGAGAGAATATTCTTGTGCTGGACATATTTTTTGAAGCACTCAACTATGAGACAATTGAGCAGAAGAAAGCCTATGAAGTGGCAGCCTTACTTGGTAAGAGTCGATCAGAGGTGCAATGTGGAGTCTGTGTGAGCCTTTGTTGGAGTCCATATGTGGTTAAGGAATGGACAGAGTGTGCACGGTGTAGGTGCATTGCCTTGAAAATCCCAGCAAGGTCCAGATAACTTCCTAGCCAGTTTTCCACCCCTTCTCTTCTTTTCCTTCCAACATCAAGCCATCCCAGGAATGTCCCAGGGACTACAGCGAGTCCATGGGTCCTGTGAAAGGTTAACATGTGCTTGCTCCATCTCTGTTTGCTACCAGGGCCCTATTGTTTGGGGCTGAGCAGGTGATGGATGCTTGCTGTGGTGTCCCTATGCTGGAAGTGCAACGTGGGGAGGAGGACATTTACCCATCACCTCTTAGATGCTCCAAATCCATCCTCCTTTTCAGCCCTTCTGCACATGGGTTCCCCAGGAGTGCTGCAGTGAGGAAGAGGAGGCTGGTAATGAAGCCTCTTTAACCCAAAGCCCCCTATTTGCCTGACTTTGCATGAGCCTTGTTCCCGGGGCACTGCAGCTTTTGGGCAGAGTCTCATCTCCCGCCAGTCCTCAGCCATTTTTGAACCACCACTTTGCCCCCAAGCACCTTCTTGGGTGCTTGAATCTCCTTCTTCTGCCTCTGTCTTGTGGATAACCACAGCAAAGGCCCCATCACTCCTCCACCCGTTTGTGCCTTTGCTCTGGGGAGCATCACAGTTGAAGAATGGGTGTTCCGCAGCAGAATCCATGAGATTTATCTTCCCTAAGCACAGCACAGCATCTCGTGTCAGCAGTTCCCTTCCCAGCAGATTCCTGGAAGCCTCCTCTCCCCACGGTGCCTCCTTCACAGCTTTTCCCCAGCCCTGGGGCACTGCAGTAGAGGCAGCTTTGAGATGCTCCCGTACAAAGCAGCACATCTCCCTTAACTCTTTTTGGCAGGTTTGTGTTTTTTCTCAGCTCCCAGGGACGTTACCTAATTCTGCTCCAGCATCTTTTTTCTTCCCCCACCCAGTTTGGGAATTGGGCTTTGGGATGCCTGGGATGGAGCCTGCTGTCTTGCTTTCACAGATGGCTTGCTCAGATGCCAATGTGCAGCATCACATCCCCATCAGGCTTCCAGCTGATGGCCTCATTAGCAGGAAAACTACTTTGGTGGCAAGCAACATCCTTCCTGGGATGCTTGGAAGAGTTTCTGGGGTTGTTTCCCCACTCTTTGGGGGCAGCAATGCCCAGGGCAGCTGTGCTGTGATTGCATGGGTGCCTTGAAGAGCTTCCACCCCAGCAGTAAAACCCATCCATGTGTTGTTCTCTCTCCTAGGTGACATTGGAGGCCAGATGGGGCTCTTTATCGGTGCTAGCATCCTCACTATACTAGAGCTCTTTGATTATATATATGAGGTAAGACCTTCCTTATTCCTCTGGCAGTGTGTGGGTTTGCCAGCCCTGACACCAGGCTGGGGTGGTCATGGACCAGGACTCTCCATGCCCAGTGTGTGATTGTTAAGTTTAATTAATGATACCATACACTTAATGCTCTACAATAGTGCTGTATAGTCAGTCATGACTACGTAATGTGATGGGGAGATCCCTGCCTCAGGAGAAGCTCTCCATGGAGGGACTGGCATGTAGCCATGGTTCACGTGGACCCTGCCTCTGCTAATGAGATTTGCTTCTTGCTTGGGCTAATGAAGCATCACCTCCATGTGGTTGTGCTGCTCCCCTCCAAAGCTTGTACTGCCTGGGGTGCTGGCTGGGACCTGCTGCTGCACCCTCCTGTCCTCAGTCCCAATGGGACTTCTCCCAGCAGTATGTTATCATCTTCTCCTTAAGACACCTTTAATCATTGCTTGAGTCCCAGTCCAGCCGTCAGGCAGGAGGAGCAGCAAGTACAGACCTTGTACCACTGTCAGGGGGTGAGGAAGCCCAGTCCCTGATACCTGCTGTCTGCAGCTCTGGAGCAAAGAGCTTTCTAGGAAGCACCAAAGGAAGCTCAAGCATGGCCATGTGGCTCAATAGTGGCTGAGAGCGTCTGCTCCAGAGGAAAGTGCAACCCTCCAATTCCCATCAATGGGAATTAATGCAATAAGCATTCCAGAGGGGATGTTGTTTTCCGGCAGCATCCCTCCTCCTGCCCCCCAGCAGCAGAGTTACGACCCTTGTATATTTTGAATGTCTTTTTGCCTAAGCAGGTCCCCCAGCACAGCTCAGCATCTCCCAGGGGATTTTGGCTTTCCTACGCCATGGTGCCAACTGAGGCCTCGGTGGTGCCGTGCTGTCACAGCCTCCCTGTGGGCATCACCCCTCCAGCATCCTCTTGCCACTGCCCCAGCTGCTCTCTCCACCTTCCTGCCATTTGGACCCATTTCCTCACCTAAGGGGGCCCCAGTCCAAAATAACCCTTTCTGGGGCACCCTCCCCACTGATCTCCCTTCCCTGTCTTCATTGCAGAAGGCTTCCTATTGGGGGTCAGGCTCATGATTCTGTTTATGAAAGGGGAAACTGTGGCAGGGAGAAGGCATGCAGCTGGGTGTGAGCTGCTGAGGAGCATCTAGTTTGCACTGAGGTGGCCCCAGGGACCCAGACACAGACGCGTGTGTCCTGTTTTGTAGCAGGGAAGAATGAGTTTATGTCTTGGGATAGTTTCAAAGAGGATGCAAACACCTATGGGGACGGGTGATTCCCAGCAAATTTGGCACATCCCTGCCCAAGGCCTTTTCCCTTCTCCCTGGGAAAGTGCCTTCTGCTAATTCAGCCCCTCTGCTCTTTGCCTGATGAGTTCAGTGCAGTGGCTTTGCACCCCTGCACCCAAATATGCGACATCTCAGACCTACATAGACCTTTCTCAGCCCCGAATTGTGATGGGACCAGGATCCCACGGGATTTTCCAGTCTGGGGTCATTGGTGGCTGTTGCATCCAGGCCAGATGGGTGCACAGGGATGTCGGGCATGCACGATCCCTGCTCCAAGCTTCTCGTTATTAAAGTTGGGATGCTGGCTTTTCGTTTTAAACCCATCGCAGTTTAAGTCCCCATCACAGCTCCGCTCCGGGCAGCTCTTAGCACTTGGTAGCATTATTCTGCAATAAAATATGTTGGAAATTACAAGCATAAAGCTCATAATGGCTTCGGAGTGCAAACAAAACCTGCGCCTGGGTTTAGGTCTCAGCCTGAGTGCACACAGTATTTCATTAGTCACCTATTCCTGCCTTTCTCAGGGTTCTTTCATAAGAAGATAATAAGACAGCTCACAAAACTTTAACTTTTTTTCCCTGTTTTACTCCTTTGTTTGACATCTGCTTATGAAAGTTGGCAAGTGGTTTCCTGTTGGTGTTTTTCTTCTCTTCTTTTGGGGCTAAAAAGGCTTAGGAGAGGAGCCTGTCCCCTTGGAGAGGCTCCCTGTGCGCACCTAAGGATGCACCACCATGTTCATCCAGCTGTGTCCTATGTGGGGCATCTTCATGGTCACCCATATTTAACCCACACCAGAGATAAAATGTCTTAAATGATACATAATCCACATGGTTGAGCTTATCTGCTCAGGCTTACATCAAGGCATGGTTCAGTGCACCTAAAACTCATTGAGTTTTCAATCAAAGCCTTTGTAAACCCTGAGATGGTCAGCAAAGGGGCGCAACCATCCTTTTCATGTGGCTTAGCCAAAAGCAGATGAAATACTGACCTTCGAGATGTTGTTTTGCATTGTTCAGTCGCCTCAGTCCTCCTCTTGGTCCTGCCCAGGGCAGAGTCTTTCTTCTCGGCTTATTGGGGTCTCAGATCCCCACCACACATCTCTGCATGTCATGCACCCAGCGTCCACCTCACTTCCCTGGGAACTGACCCCATTTTTCACGTTTAGCTTTCTTATTTCTTTTTTCTTTCCCTCCAGTGGCAGTTTTTCAGGAAAACACTCACTTTTCAGCCTTTCTGGGGTTTCCCTTGGAAATACATTCTTCAGCAGCAGTTGCCAGGGAAATAACGTGGCTGTGAAGGGAAACAGCACTCCCCGAGCTGACGTTTCTCAATAGACTCCTAAATGCATTTAAGAAACTAGAGGTTTGGGTTGTTTTTTTACCATGTGAAGAATTCCAGTTTGACCCATAGGGTGGTTTTCTTGGAAAGATTGTCTCCTTCTCCATACCCTTGGGAGGGTTCAGAGGGTTATGATCAGCTGAGTAGTTAGACGCCTGTAGACAGTGGCATTCCCCAGGGATCAATACTGGGTCCAGTCTTATTCAATTTGTTTATCAACGACCTGGATGAAGGGCTGGAGCGTTCCCACTCTAAGTTTGTGATGATACAAAGCTGGGGGCAGTGGCTGATACGGGTCTACGAGGATGCTGGAGAGGGACTCTTCATCAGGGTCTGTAATGATAGGACAAGGGGTGATGGGTTCAAACTGAAACAGGGGAAGTTCAGGTTGGATCTAAGGAAGAAATCCTTTACTATGAGGGCACTGAGGCACTGGCACAGGGTGCCCAGAGAAGTGGTAAAAGCTCCGTCCCTGGCAGCTTTCAAGGCCGGGTTGTACAGAGCCTTGGGCAATGTGGTCTAGTGTGAGGTGTCCCTGCCCATGGCAGGGGGTTAGAACTGGATGGTGTTTGGTCCTTTCCAACCCAAGCCATTGTGTGATTCTATGATACACCTCCAGGCTGTGCTGCCATTCAGCGGGTCCCTGATAGTCTGGAGAATTGGGCAGGGAGAAACTGATGAGGTTCAACAAGGACAAGTGTAGGGTCCTGCCTCTGGGGAGGAAGAATGCCAAGTGCAAGCACAGGTTGGGGGTGACCTACTAGAGAGCAGTTCAGCTGAGAAGGATCTAGGAGTGTTGGTGGATGGTGAGTTGATAGAAGGGACAAGAGTACCCTGGGGAGTGTGGCAGCAGCTCAAGGGAGGTGATTCCTTCCCCTCTACTCGACCCTGGTGAGGCCACGTGTGGAGTCCTGTGTCCAGTCCTGAGCTCCTCAGGACAGCTTAAACAAGAGAGAGGGTCCAGCTGGAGGGGGTCCAATGGAGGCCACAAGGATGCTCAGAGATCTGGAGCATCTTTTGAGGAGAGATTGGGGGAGTTGGGCCTGTTTTAGCATAAAGAAGAGGGGGGATCCCATCAATGGAGATCAACAGCTCAAAGGAGGTACCAGGAGGATGGTGCCAGACTCTTTGCAGTGGTGCCCAGCAACAGGACAAGGAGCAGTGACCATAAACTAAACCACAGCAAGTTCCACCTCAGCATGAGGAAGAGCTTCTTTCCATTGAGGGGGGCAGAGCCTTGGCACAGGCTGCCAGGATGGTTGTGGAGTCTCCCTTTCTGGAGACATTGAGACCCACCATGGACATGCTCCTGTGTGACCTGCTCTGGATGGCCCTGCCTTGGCAGGAGTGGCACTGGATGATCTCCAGAGGTCCCTTCAACCCTAATGGTCCCATGAAACCCAGTGCATCCCCTGGGCCCTTTGGTGAGGCTGATGGATGCCCATGCGGTCAAGTCTTTGGATGTCTCGCCTGTTCCTCCCCACCTTAACCCAAGCTCCCTCTTTTGCAGCTGATCAAGGAGAAATTATTAGACCTACTTGGAAAAGAGGAAGAGGATGGGAGCCATGATGAAAACGTGGTAAGGAGCTCCATTGGGAGACAAGAGGCAGAAGTCACTCGATACGGATGCAGTGTTCGGCCACTGATTGAGTTATTCCCAAAGGACTGATGCCATGGCTCGGCTACAGAAAGGAGAGAGCGGTTGGGGAGGGACAGGGAGCATGCGGAGGCTCTGGGATAACCCTGTCCCCCGCTCTCCATCCGCAGAGCACTTGTGACCCCATGCCAAACCATTCGGAATCCATCAGCCACACTGTGACCGTGCCGCTGCAGGCCACCCTGGGAACGCTGGAGGAGATTGCCTGCTGACACCACCCGACCGCTCCACAGTGCCAACACCTAAGGAAGGGAAACTGCACAGGGAAGCAGGGACCGAGCTCAGGTTTGCCAAGGGGGAACAAAACTAAAAACATAATGACAAAAATAGAGTAAAACAATTTAAAAAAGGAAGAAAATCGCTATGCATTAAAACAATAAATATATATATTATATATATACACACAAAAAACCAAGCGAGAGGCGCCTTGGACTTGACTTGTGTTGTCCTTTCCTGTGGGGGGGTTGTCTTCAAGACGTGAAGGCAGCAGCTCGTTTTCGAACTGTACAAAACAAAGAGAGCACCACCAACCCCAGCCCTGCCATGTCACAAACTGCCACGTGTATAAAGCACTTGCATGCCAGTTCTTTTTACGGCACTATATTCCTATCTGTCTTTATAAGCTCTGTTCCTCTTTACAGTCTCTGATTTTCACTACAAGAAGGAACTCGCGGGCCCAGCCATCCCCTGAAATCACCATTACTAACGTCGTAGGCTGAATTAGAATAAAGAAACAAAAAGTCGCAGCTCTTGGATTCTTCTTACGTTCTTGTCCTTCGTGTCAGTCTGTGATGAATCTTAAGCTAAGCCGGGTCCCCCCGAGGCCGGGCCACCTCAACGCTACCAGTCACCCCAAGGTGAGCATCCCTGGAGAGGGGACGGACCGGGTGGCTCTTGGTGGATCGTCCCCCCCGGCTGCTGGGTCGTGCTCCTCCATCTGCA
>JANRGW010006514.1:0-13207 GCA_024733675.1 Psilopsiagon aymara
CCTCCCATCCCATTTCTTCCCCCTGCCCCTCTCGCCCCACCCTTTCCCATGGGATCTCAGCTGGGAAGCCATGGTTTTGCAGTCGTGAGGTCTTTTGGCTGTTGCCCTTTCATTTTGGGGGTGCTGGGGGATCGCAGCGGTAGGATGCTCATTCCAGCACCCATCCCGATGGAACTGCAAATTCCTGCTAAAACCCAGGGCAAAGCCTATCTCGGGCTATCAGCAATTGATTGTGGGGGTTCAGATGAATCATTAAAAGAAAGGAAGACGAGAGACAGCTGAAGAAATAATCTTTGTACATTTTAATCCGAGCACTTTCCAAGCGGTGTGATAAGGCGAGTTGGAGAAATGTCAGCTTCCCCTTATCTCTAATTGACTTAAAGTAGAAGCAGCCTTTAATCCATGCATGCAGAGGAGCTTCTGATGGGGAGATGAGGGCAATTGATTCCTGCTTTTTTAATTAACAGCCTGCCTGCCTGATCAAAACAATAGGGAGAAGGGGAAGAGCACCCGTGGTGACATTTGGAGCTGGTGACATGGGAGCACAAGGTGCTGCCCGGTCAGGTCGGACTGGTCCCAATTTAGGAAGGGAATTGCTTTTTGGTGTGTCTGAGCAGAGAGATGGAAGCTCCAGGGATTCCCGTAGGGAATTTGTTGTATTAAGCAGACTGTATGGATTAGAGTTATCAGCCTGGCTGGTCCAGAGGGATTGGGGGATGCTGACTTGGGATGTGGGACGCATGGCACAGGGTTGGAATTAGATGATCCTTAAGGTCCAACCCAACGCATTCTGTGAGTCAGTGTTTCTATGACACGATGGGGATGGTAAGCACATCCCTCGCCCACTGCATCGGGGCAAACCCAGATGAGAGAGGACCATGGTCCCTTCGGTCCTTTGCATCCTCCATATAAAGTAAGCTTTGATGCACAAGAGCCGTGTCCTGGAGTTGCTTTGATGAGCAGAACCCAACTTTCGGTAGAGACAGGGCAAATCTGACCTCTTGAGTGCCATCCATTTGCATGGCTCTCCTCCTGACTTTGCTATAGCCCTGTTTGCCTCCAGACAGCATGTACATATGCTTAATGATGGTGTAGGGATATAGGAATGTTCTTTCCACATGGGCAGCCGAGGAAATAGAGTTTTGCCTCGCGTCTTCTCCCATCCTCGATCCCCGGCATCATATGGGTGAGCTCCAGAGAGTCCTCAACCTCTTGTAACCCCCAAATATTGCTTGACCCTATGGGGCAGGATATGAGGAATGCAGGAGGGTGGGAATTTTCTGCTGATGGGGCTTTTCCAGCTGCTTTCTGGGTGAATGAGCACACATGTGCTGGAGATAATGGCTTTCGCGGTGGGGCTCGCTGGCTGCTGTGACTGTTATGGCTCCATTTGCTGTCCTGCTGCAATACACTTACACTTGTCCGCTTAAGTGTCAGCCACACAGCAGAGAGGGTTGTTTATGCAGCACTTAGTAACATCTACGGGGTAATGGGCTGTGCAGAAGACCCTGGGATAATTGGGGAAATGTCTGGAAGCGGATTAGCTGCGTGTCTGGGTGGCAGATATTTGGAAATACAGATACATACGTTCAATCTTTAAATACATATTAGGCTAAACTCCTGTTCCTCGCAGGGATTGTGGAGGTGGGGGTAATGTTGTGTGAATAAAGTGGGTTAAAACCTCAGCTCTTCATTTAGAGCTAGGAGAAAGGCAGCGCTGGACACCAGAAAGGGGACCAGGAGGGGCTGCTGTTGTCCTTGCCTGGTGGGGTAGGGGTGGACTGACCTCCCCAGCAGGACCCCCCTGTGCTACTGTGGCTAAGAAGCATCCAAGACAAGGTGATTTTGGGATTGGGACTGAAAGAGAGCAGGGAGATAAGAGAGGCAGACATGGGAGCATCTTAGTGATGCCTGCAGCTTGTTACCACTTTGCTTAGGGTCTTAGTGGAGGCTGGTCATGACTGCAGTGCCTCTGCACCCCTGGGCTCTGTCCTGCTCTCCTGGGCTCCATCCTGCTCTCTGCCATTCCACAGCCTTCTTTTTATTACCATTTCCTTCTAAACACCCTGCTTTCTACCAGCAGGATGTAGACGAACAAAGAAACTCACTTGCTCAGGGATGCGACCTACTCTGTACCACTAAGAGCAGGAGATGACCACTTCCAAATGTGAGCTTTTAGGCCATCCCAAACACCCGATGGATGCAAAGTCCCCTGGGGATGCACACCCATGGCCACCCATCCCTCCCATTGCTCATTGTATTCCAGGGGTTTTCTATGAACTGCTTAATGAGCAAGGCTGAGCAGATGAGGGGAGCACGGAGTTTGGAAGGGAGATGAATTAAATGGGAAATACTTTTGATTTGGGACGAGCAGGAGGGGAATGGGAGCTGGAGCATCCCTGTCAATGTTTTAGTGTGGAAATAGGGCTTAAAACCAGAGACTGGCTCTGGTTTTGCTCAGGTGTTTAGCTCCGGATGCAGCGTTGCAGGGCCTGTGTTGTCACACTGTGCAAAGGCAATGCAAATCCCAGAGGATCGTCGCAGAGATGGATTTTCCCCCATGGTTTATAGGTGCCAATCTTTCCACTTTTAAAGCTCCCTAATAATTCATAATTTCTTAATACCGTGTGCTGTCTCTCTCCTTCTGACAAATCCATTTGTTATGGGTTGTGTCTGCTGCTGAACCGTGATGGGAAGAAGGAAGGAGCAGTGTTTTCTCTTGCTTATCGCATTCCCTTTTATATCCTAAGGGTTATCAAGTCAGCCACCAAAATGCCACAACCTACTGTGACGAGTATTTAAATCAACAACAAAGCAATTCAGTAGCAGGAACTCTAAACCACATCTGAAATGATGGAGCGAGGCACAAGTCCTGCTTTTCCATGTCCAGGTGTAATAGAAAACATTATCCTTGTGTGAGCTGCTAATATGTCCTGATGGAGGGAGCCCACAATTCAATTTATATCCTGCAGCTCTAAATAAATATGTAAATGCTGCCACATCTGCCCAGAGAAATCTTCACTGCTCCGGTGTCCTTATATCTGCAATGAAAAATGCATATGGGGAACAAGTGTAAGGGCAAAGGTGTAGACAACTGATGGGTTGGAGGATCCACGCCAGATTTCCAAAGAGATTTAGCCCACTTCAAGGTTTCTTTAAAAGTTAGAGAAGCTTTGACTTGGAATGATATGGAAAAATGGGAATTAGACCTCTAGAATCAATTAGATGTTTTGGGAAGCATTGTCTTCATGGTACCATAGATGGGTCCCATGCCCAAAGCCACATCAGGATCTGACTGAAAGGGCTTTTTCTTCAGCCAGCCTGAGATTGTTGCAGCTTTGTGGTTCAGTGTTATTATAACCTGGGAGGAATTAAAAGGGTTTTGGGGGAGAAAAGTGAGATCTGAAGCTTAAATAACAATTAAGCTTTAACACAATTGAAGAAAAGCTGCTTTGTGATTATACTGGGTGGCTGTTTATGTGCAGAGGGGAGGGGATGGTGGTTTGGACTGTGTTTACCTGTGAGGAGGATATCAGGGTAGCAATGAGCAAGGAAAGGGCAGAAGGCTGAGTAAGGACCAAATCTGATCCTTGAGCTTGAGGGAATAAATCCATCTTGCTTGAACCAGAAAAGCATCACAGTGTGGAGCTCAGCAGTGTGAGTGCTCACCACTTCTGGTCTTCTCTAGAGCATCCTTGTCATTCTTTGTATGCAAATGTGGCCAGATTTGAGCTCCAACTCCACTTATTAAAAGAATCAACCCCAAACCCACTCTAGATACTCAAATATTGTGCACGTTGGGTGCCAAGACCCTCTTGAAACTGATTGGTATCAATGGCTGCGTGTGAATCCCAGGCGAGTTCTTTAATTGTTTTATTTTCCCTGCTCTGATTGCATCTCGCAATATAGAATTTGAAGGCAGCGAAAAACTGAAGGAAACAGAAATTGTTTCCCTGCAAATGAAATGCTCCAGTTGCCCAGCAGCAAAACACTGGGAGAAAACTTCAAACAGCTTCAGCTTTGATTTGAAATCCAGCCAAATGTTTCCAAACTGCAGCAAATGGAGGGATTTATCCTGGTTTAAGATGCGGGAAGGCTTTATGGGTGTATATATAACCTGGTCCAGTGGAAAGTGTCCCTGCCCGTGGCATGGGATTGGAACTGGATGAGCTTTAAGGTCCCTTCCAACCCAAACCAGTCTGGGATTCTATGATACATGCATGGAGAGCCAGCCCTGAGAAAGCTCTCTGGGGGCGGTAGTGGTGGTGGTGGTCTTGGCCATCTCCCCCCTGACAGGGAGGAGTGATGGAACTCTTACAATGTTGGAAATACAGGAGTGATCAAAGGAAATCTGTTGTTAACCTGGGTTTAGCTGGCCCATGGTAGAAGATATCACTGGCAACAGTTGAATGGCAGAGTTGAGTGAAGCTTTAAACCTACAAACTTGTGCCAGGGTGGTTTCGGAGAGGGGAGGAGGCTTCACTGTCCTCCCACTGCACCCACCTTCATCCTTCTCCTCCCCAAGTCCTCGCTGGTGTTGGACCAGCAATAACGCAAAAGCACAAGGAATTCATCACATGAATAAACCTGCTCATCCCCTCCCGAAGCCACGTTATTGGAAAGAGACAGTGGAGTGCCTGTTTTCTCTGGCTTTATGGATTTCCATATTTATTACTTATTTTGGACTGCAGGGGGGAAAGAATGCTTTGCAGTTGGAAATATCCATGTAGGATGAGAGGGTTTGGAGATGCTTCCGCTACTGCATCTTTAGGATGGTGGCACCATGTGTTGCTGGGTAATTAACTAGGATCTCTTAAAGTAGTGTTTTGGGGGTTGATTTTTCTGCTGGTTCCATGTTTTCTGTGATTTTATGTGATTGCTTTATTTAGATCCTTGCTTGGGCATAAACCCCTGAAGCACAAACATCCGCCGCTTTGTTTTGTGGGAATAGAGGGGTTTGGAATGGTTTAGGTTCCGTGCATTTTGAAGGGGGGGGTGGGGGGGGAAACAGACAGCAATAGAAGAGGTGTGTTGGACAAGAAGAGAAGCAAAAGTGACCCACAAGTGGCTTAGCAAATTCCCAAGGGCTCTCATAAATATGACTAAATGCTTTAAGGCCTCTGAGCTTGGTCTGTGGTGCGCTCCCTGCCCTGCTCCTTGTGTTCCGATGTTGATGAGGACCTTTGCATGAAAGAATCCCGATGGATTTATGTGAAGCTTGAGGATTTTAGTTGTAAAGCCCAGGAAGCAAGTGGAGAATGAGGCAGGAGAGATCCCCAGGCCAGAACTCTCCAAACCTAGGGGAAAACTGGAAATCTGATGGATTATTATCGAGTGGCCATGTGGGATGTGGCAGCTACGGGCAAGTTTCACAGCCCCTTCAGGAATGGTTGGTTTGGACAGGCACAGGTCCAAAGTGACAAGTGTTTTGTGGTTTAAAAGATGTTGAGCTTGCTTTAACTTCTCTGCTCTTCTTTGGTCATTGCAAGACATACACAGATGAATGGAGAGCAAACAACCCTGGAACTGCTTTGGGTGGAAATGACAAAGGATTTCTTAATCCAGTTCTCTTCTAAACCTTTTCTCCTTTATTTTAAGGAGAACTGAATCCAAATGATCTCCACAGAAGCAATCATTTTGCATAGAAAACCCAGTTTGCATTTCCAAAACACACCCAAAAGAATATTCTCACTGAATTATCACTTCCTTCACTTCTGTATGTGGATGAGTATCGCATTTGCCTTTTCATGTCTCAGAGCTCACTTAGAGGTTAGTTTTGGACCTGGCTTTATTGCTATGATGATTTCAATAGCAGTTCATGCCTGTTTCTACACAATATAGTTGGTTGTCTGCCTTGCAAGCGGGTTGGACAAGGGTTTCTTTATAGAGATCTGAATGCAAAGCTGAGATTGACTCTTCTGGGCATTGCAGTTGCCTGTATCATAAATAATACTAGTGAAAAGTCAAGAGCACTGGGTAATTGGTCAGTGACACACTTTACCTTTGCAATTCTTATGCTGTTGCTCTTTTCCTTTATTGACTCTTGATTACATTTTCGTAACAATTACAGACCCAATAATAGGCAGCTATTGATTTCCGTGGAGGTGAATATCAAGATTTACTGACCTGAGAGTGGAAACTATTGACTCGGAGGAGAATAATAGATGGGATTGAGTAGGGGGGTTGCTGATCATGTGTGTTTATTTGCATGCCCCATCAGGCTGGCTGAATATTTCTTCAGCCTTGGGATTGATGTGCTATAGAAATACATCGCCTTGGTGTGTGTATTTGCCAGCGGTGACAGCTCTTTGCTGCTGGTGCATCATCAAATGTGTTTCGAGCTTGTAAATCTAACATGTACTAGAACCACTTTTGGAGGAATAGAACCTTTTACTGGCAAAATCCAGTTTCCTGGGCACTTGGAATTGAAAGGCGCTTTCGGAATTCTGCCTTTAATAGCATCATAAGGGTAATAGGCAACTTGAAATCAGCTGTTTCATCTCCAAATGGACAAGGAACTGCTGCTTGATCTGCCAGTCTGGATCTGTAGATGATGCTGTCTCCTCCATCGCCCCGGTGGATGTGCCAATAGATGGCAATGTCTCCATGGACATGGTGTGAAACACCTCTCCTTGCACCTTTGTTTGTGGGAGATAAGGAATTGTATGTACATTCATATGACGGGTCTCACCTGGAGCAAAAAGAAGAGGAAAATAGGGGGTTTGTGCTTTTACAATGCTACTTTAGGACTCCATGTAATGTCTGGTGGCTTGGAGAGGTGGGTTGGATAAATGGGGACAACCCAACTTCCCTGCTTCTTTTAAAGCCTTTGTTGGCATAATGGGATCCTTGATCTTGCCACTGCATAAATCACAAGCAGCCAGTTGAAGTCAATTCATATTATTGCAGTTCGTTAGCAGCTCGGGAGGAAATTGCATTTACTATAATTGCCTCTAATTGCACCAGATTAGTGATTACAATTATTGATGGTGGCTGATTATTCATTAGGCTTCAAATCAATTCCCCTGCTTCATCATTACCCAAAACAGTAACTCTGATGAAGAGAGAAAGAGGTCCGGGGGAGCCCACGTCCATGCTGCTGCCAGGGAGCCCACCTGACTCCACAAGTTGTGTGAAATCAGCTCTTGAAGCTGATTAATGCCTTGATGTAATGGGAGAGGTCGTGAGCTGGGATTTGGGATGCCTTTGGTGGTGGGGGGCTGAGTTAAGTCATAGAATGAGTTGGGTTGGAAGGAACCTTTAAGCTCTTCCATGGGCAGGGACACCTTCTAGTAGAGCAGGTTGCTCCAAGCCCCATCCAACCTGGCCTTGAACACTGCCATGGATGGATCATTCACCACTTCTTCAAACCCTCTCTGCTTATCCTGTCTTGGGTGGCTTCCTTAGAGGGACACCCTGCTCGAGCTTCCTGGAGAAGACTCACAATGGCATGCAGGATCTTGAAGGGATTTATGGGCCTGATATCACCCTCTTGAGATGAGGGGAGCAAAAGCGAGGAAAGGGGCGCAGCTCCCCCAAACCATTCCCACTTTCCCGGGGTGGCATTCCCAGCCACCTGCACTGCCTCTGGGAGATGTCTAATTGTCACAAAAGCTGCCTGACTCCCATGATAACCAGAGCTTTTAGGTGGAACACAGCCCTGAGCAGCACCACGCTGCTTGGATATTCAGCTAAGGCTCTGAGGGATGCTCAAGTCCAGTTCCTTTCTCTTCAAGTGGGTGCCCAGGCTGCAGATGGGGTGGCTGCTTATCTTGGAGTTGCTATGTTGCCTTCCAACCTGGATAGACATGGATCTGGGAAACTGAAGGTACGCAGGATAAGGTTGAGTAGCTTGCATAGGGTGGTAACAGCAGTTTCTTAGGCTGGCATGGGTGGTTGGTTGTCTGCTTTGCAAGCAATTTGGGCATTGCTTCCTTGTACAGAGCTTTGGGATATGGTACATCAGCTCTGGTTGGAGATGCTGCTGCTCACAGGTGTGACCCATCAGACTCGGCTCTCCTTCCATCCCTGGTCTGCAGCTGAAGGTGGCTTCAAAACCCCAAAGTGGGGTTTTACTCCTCTGCAGATCATCATATTTGTCTTGCTAATAGAGATTAGTAATCCAAATAGAATGGTAGGTGCTAATACTGGGTATGGTGTTGCAGAGCTTGGCCATGTTCCCAGAAGGGATGGATGGATCAGAAGCCTTCCATGTTCTGTTTTGCTGCCAACCATTTCCCCCTGCTGTCCCATAAAGCCAAGATCCTGGATCCCTTCCTGACAGGGTAACCGAGGGATGAGCTCAGTCCTTGAGGTGTTGCTAGATATTGGTCTCTCCAGTGATGGAGCTGCTCAGCAGGACTCAAGGGGACTGTGTGCCAAAATGATGCCCATCAGCCAGGACTGGGATCTGTAGCTGAGCAGGACAGCCACATCCCAGACACCTTGTTAAAAGCCGGTTGTTATCTATGTTTTCCACCTATTGATCCTAGTTTGGCTGCTGGGCTTAAACATCAGTAGGAAAAAAGAGCCGTTAAAAAAGGGGAATAAAAGGGATGGTTCTGATTGTTAATCTCACGCTCTCACCAGGTGGGGACACTGGTGTAATGGGGGCATTGTCTCTTGCACCCAGGGTGAGGATGGGGATGTGGTTGGAGACAGTGGGCAGGAGTTGGCTCAGCCAGGATGGTCAATGGTGCTTGTCTTATTCAAAAGCAGGATTTGGGACTGCTGGAAGATCTGTAGGGATGTTTCTTTTTGAGATCTCGCGGTGGGAGGGGTTACTGCAAGTGGAAGGATCAGGATGCCTGTTTCCCATCCTGCCCTTGCACGTGCTATCCGCATCCCAAGTGTGTCTGTCACCTCTCAGGGTAGGGAGGGAATTACAGAGGGTGGGATGGACATCTCACCTCTCACTCTAAATGTCCCAGCTGAAGAGCTGTGAATCTGAGTCCTGTGGGCCTCCTGCAGCACTTGCAATTGCATTTGTCCTGGGGGAGATAAGACTCAGATTGCTGTGCTAATGCAGCTAATATCTCCTGCTGGGCTTGAGGCAGAGCTGGCTATGTTTTATGCATGGCCCAGTAGCATTGCCAAAGCGTGTGAGAATGCCAGCAGTGATAAGAATGGCCTCTGCATCCATGACCTCTCCTGCTACCTGCAGATGGGTGGATGAGGAAAAGAAGGCAAGATAGACGTCCGCTGTGGTTGCCACCTTCTCCGTGTGCTTGGCTTAAAAGCATCTTTTCCCTCCCTCTTGGGGATGTTTTGAGGACAGGTCATGGGGTTTGGTGTGTTTCCTAGCTGCTGTGGCTGTCAGGATGGGAAGAGGGCTTGGAAGGGCTAAAGGACTGAGCTAGATAGAGCAGCATCTATTTGCTTAAGGAGTTCCTTTCTCTTGCATTACATGGAATAAGGATGACCTGCTTGTGTATCTCCCTTGTTTCCCTTCTAATTTCTCTGAGCATAGGCTCAGGAGTGATTTGTTTGGGTGAAAAGAATGATTCTTTTGTCCTGCTATTTCAAATCCCCAATTACATTGCAGTTTGCATGCAGCAGGGATTGCCAGAGCAGAAGTCAGATGCCTCTCCCAGTGTCTTTACTTGTCCAGCCTGTATAGTAGTTTGCAATCATCTGTAGGATTTTGGTAAGGCCAAGGTAAGAAACAACCCAAAAGCACAGACCTAAAGCATTTATTGAAAGGTTAGAAAGGTGCTAGCAAAGGGAAAAGACACAATAGTCAAATCTGAGATTTGAGGACTAGGCTCCTGCTGAAGCTTTGGGATCAACAATCCTGTGAGCCCCTTCCACTTGGTTTGCACGGAATTAGCTGCTGTTACTATGGATGTACAGACAGTGAGGTCTGAGCTTGTCCCTTTGAAAACTTCAACTTGCAAAAGTTCAAGAAGAAACTAAAGTACCAGTAGGGAATAAAGATGGCATCATCAGAGCCTTTCAAGTAGAGCAACACAGCTTGAACTTGCCTAATGAGCCCCCGAGTTTAAAAATAGATATAGAAACGTGTATATGTTGCCTTTGTAACTTTGAAGTGTTGGCAGTTGGATGTCTTCGGGGTTTGGATGGTCTGCAAACACACACTATTTGGCGTGATGTTTGATGGCCACTATTTACTCCAGTTTTACTCCATCTTGCTGCTTACAGCTTCATTGTTCAAAGCTCTTCACTTGGAAGGCTGTCCCCTGCTTGGAAGTGACTTGAAGTAGGTGCAAAGATTGTCCTGGAGGTACCTTGGTGATGAGAGAGGGCTTTCTGCCTCCCTGTGACGTTGTCAGCATTGTTCGGGAAGTTGGATAAGGAGATCTCCAGGCTTTTGGGGAGCTGTGGTTCTCATTTTGGGGTGGAAAGTTCTTTGCCTGCAGACAGAAGAAATTAGAAAGTGAACCATCAGGCAGCAATTGTGATGCCCAAGAAGTGTGCAGGACAGTTACTGCTTACACACAGTGACCTCGCAGGATGTGAACCCTGAGTGGAGAGCACAATTCCCTGCCTCATTCCTCTCTTGCTTAAGTGCTTCAAGGGGATTTGCAGGTGATTTACAGCTGACTCAGGAGATGGATCACTCCTGGCAGATAGGAGGGAACTCATTTTGGGGTTTGAAAGCAAACACAGTTAAATCTTCTTATCCTGGCTGAGCTGGTTTGGGAATGACAAGAGGCCTTAGGGCTGGAAGCTCTTCCCTGCTTCCTCTGTGAGACCCATGGATTCACCCTTGCTGCTTCCCAGCTCTCCAAACTGTGTCAGAGGCAGGAATGCTGTTTAGACTTGGAAGGAAGGAGGAAATTGAAATGGAACACTTGGAATTTCCTCAAGAAATGAGAATTGACCATTTATTTAGCTCCTATGCCATCACTCAGGATGCTGTGGAGTAGCATGAGCATATTCTGTGCACGTGTTGAGTTTGGGGCTGTGATTTATGGGTTGAGGACAATAACAGGGGTCTCCAGGGCGGCCAAGACAAGGTTTCCAGTGAGCTGTGGGGTCATGGTTGCTTTCTGGCCGAGCTGGGAGATGGTTATGGAAGCAGTGAAATTAAAAGGCAGGATATTTATTCCCAGCTCTGCCATGAACGGAGTCAGACTTTATGAGAGTCAGAAAGTTACCCTGTGCCTCAGTTTCCCCTTCGAACATGACTTCTCCTCAGCATTAACACTGCCTGAGCCATGCAGGATGCAATTTGGAGGAAGGAAGGGGTTGGAAATCACTTTTCTCAGTACCCAAATCCCCACTACAACCGAAAGCACTTTGGAAAGGTCCCAGCTGCTCGGAGGGAAGCGGGTTGTTCAGCCAAGCGGGTCGGAGCGGCGCATGATACAGTGATGCGGTGCTGGAGGACGACAGCCTTGTCACGTTGACTTATGATGGATGAGGAGAAAAGCTATTTCTCATCGGTGGTGGGGAGATGTGAAGTGTAAAGAAGGATGCACCAGGAGTCTCTGAGCGATTCATCTTGTGTCGGGAATGCTCCTGGAATCGGCGGAGTTGAGAAGAGCCAAAAGGCGCAGGGGAAAGAGGAGGGGCTGGGGAGAAAATTCATTACGTGAAGGATAATCTCATGGGGAAACAGCAGAATGTCAGCAGCACCCCAGAGAGGTGGAGAGGAGGAAAATGAACTGGGGCATTTGTCAGCTGCTAAACCAGGCGTGCAGCGGAGGAGAGTGGCTGGATGCCAAGGTGATGGTTGCTGGAGCGGGATGGAGCGGGAAGAGAAGCAGAAGGGGAGCCTGATCCCCGGAGCAGGGGGATGTTGGGGTTGGGGTTTGCTATAGCAAGCAACATTGTGGGACTCGGTGCTGTGGGGTACAGCTCTGAGTATGGGGTTTTCCACAGAAGGAAGAAAAATTACCCCATCCCTACTCCCCAAGAACTACTTTTCACCCCTTGGGAATGACTCTAAATCTCTTTTCCCCCATTTGAATTGCTAAAGATGGTGTATCTCTGCTCACAGACCTGGTTTGGACACTGGTTGTGGCCCCATTAAAGTGATGTAGAGCCGCATTAATCATGGCAGAGAGCAGAGGGGGTGAGTGGGATGCCAGGTCCATGCTGCTATGTGCCCACCTGGAAGTGGCCTGACCACAGCCTGTGCAAGGGCTTCATTTTATCCCTGGCACAGAGAGCACCAATTTCCAGCAAAGGAGCTGAGCTCCCATCTGGACTGCAATAGGTGTTCAATAGAAAGTCAAGACCAAGCCCTGCCACAAGAGGAAAACCTTGATATCCTTCCCAGCCAGGATATTTAGAGGCTTTTAGTGTTTTATCTCATCCTAGAGTGAATTTGCATGCCAGAGAGCAGCACCGGGCTGCCCTCAGCATCCCCATGGGAAGGGTCTGTGCTCAGGGAGGCTCCCGATGCTTTGTTTCCCATTTGGGAGCTCCACAAAACGGTTTTGCTTGGAGGAATCTCCCAGGTCAGGTGGCAGCAGTAAATAGCTGGGGCGTTTAGGAGTGATTGAGCCATTATTTCCAAGTGTCACCAAGCCTGCTGCCCCAGCAGCACTTCTGGCAGCGCTTGCTGCTTGGGATGCACCGAGCACACAGAGCAGGTTTAATAGCTGGAGTCCCAGGGCACAGTATTTGGTGTAACAGTTGGGGCTTGACACCAAATAAAAATCCCCTATTAAAGAAATCAGGTTAATTTACTGTGTGAAATGAAGCAACTTAAACTGCTCCCAAATAGACAATATATTGGACTTCTCTTTGTGGGAGTGGAGAAGTGATTGGAAGGCTCTGCAGCAGCTTCTTGGGCTCCTCCCAGGGCTGTTATCAACCTTCATGTGCCTCTCTGTCCCTCCACGGGGTAAACCCCTTCCTTGTGCTGGGGTTGAGTGATGCAGAAACCCTACAGATGGGTCCCTACAGATGAAATCACTCAGCATCCCAGAGCTGCTCTTGTCTTCTCACCAGTCAATAATGCTGTTTCCACCTGCATTGGACAAAATCTCTTCTCCAGCTTGGGGCTGTGTGATTTTTGTGTCCTTCAGCAGAGATAAGCCCCAAATGATGTTTCATATCATATCGTAGGATCACGGAGTGGTTTGGGTTGGAAGGGATCTTAAAGCTCATCCAGTTCTAACCCCCTGCCATGGGCAGGGACACCTTCCATGGAGTAGGTTGCTCCAAGCCCCTGTGTCCAACCTGGTCTTGAACACTGCAGGGATGGGGCAGCCACAGCTTCTCTGGGCACCCT